>JAVGWX010000013.1:15237401-15294901 GCA_036924085.1 Ariolimax columbianus
TACTGATCTGAGTTAGTTAGGGTCAGGTAAAACATACTGATCTGAGTTAGTTAGGGTCAGGTAAAACATACTGATCTGAGTTAGTTAGGGTCAGGTAAAACATACTGATCTGAGTTAGTTAGGGTCAGGTACAACATACTGATCTGAGTTAGTTAGGGTCAGGTACAACATACTGATCTGAGTTAGTTAGGGTCAGGTACAACATACTGATCTGAGTTAGTTAGGGTCAGGTAAAACATACTGATCTGAGTTAGTTAGGGTCAGGTAAAACATACTGATCTGAGTTAGTTAGGGTCAGGTAAAACATACTGATCTGAGTTAGTTAGGGTCAGTTAAAACATACTGATCTGAGTTAGTTAGGGTCAGGTAAAACATACTGATCTGAGTTAGTTAGGGTCAGGTACAACATACTGATCTGAGTTAGTTAGGGTCAGGTAAAACATACTGATCTGAGTTAGTTAGGGTCAGGTACAACATACTGATCTGAGTTAGTTAGGGTCAGGTAAAACATACTGATCTGAGTTAGTTAGGGTCAGGTACAACATACTGATCTGAGTTAGTTAGGGTCAGGTAAAACATACTGATCAGAGTTAGTTAGGGTCAGGTACAACATACTGATCTGAGTTAGTTAGGGTCAGGTAAAACATACTGATCTGAGTTAGTTAGGGTCAGGTACAACATACTGATCTGAGTTAGTTAGGGTCAGGTACAACATACTGATCTGAGTTAGTTAGGGTCAGGTAAAACATACTGATCTGAGTTAGTTAGGGTCAGGTACAACATACTGATCTGAGTTAGTTAGGGTCAGGTAAAACATACTGATCTGAGTTAGTTAGGGTCAGGTACAACATACTGATCTGAGTTAGTTAGGGTCAGGTAAAACATACTGATCTGAGTTAGTTAGGGTCAGGTAAAACATACTGATCTGAGTTAGTTAGGGTCAGGTACAACATACTGATCTGAGTTAGTTAGGGTCAGGTAAAACATACTGATCTGAGTTAGTTAGGGTCAGGTAAAACATACTGATCTGAGTTAGTTAGGGTCAGGTACAACATACTGATCTGAGTTAGTTAGGGTCAGGTAAAACATACTGATCTGAGTTAGTTAGGGTCAGGTACAACATACTGATCTGAGTTAGTTAGGGTCAGGTACAACATACTGATCTGAGTTAGTTAGGGTCAGGTACAACATACTGATCTGAGTTAGTTAGGGTCAGGTAAAACATACTGATCAGAGTTAGTTAGGGTCAGGTACAACATACTGATCAGAGTTAGTTAGGGTCAGGTACAACATACTGATCTGAGTTAGTTAGGGTCAGGTACAACATACTGATCTGAGTTAGTTAGGGTCAGGTACAACATACTGATCTGAGTTAGTTAGGGTCAGGTAAAACATACTGATCTGAGTTAGTTAGGGTCAGGTACAACATACTGATCTGAGTTAGTTAGGGTCAGGTACAACATACTGATCTGAGTTAGTTAGGGTCAGGTAAAACATACTGATCTGAGTTAGTTAGGGTCAGGTAAAACATACTGATCTGAGTTAGTTAGGGTCAGGTAAAACATACTGATCTGAGTTAGTTAGGGTCAGGTACAACATACTGATCTGAGTTAGTTAGGGTCAGGTACAACATACTGATCTGAGTTAGTTAGGGTCAGGTAAAACATACTGATCTGAGTTAGTTAGGGTCAGGTAAAACATACTGATCTGAGTTAGTTAGGGTCAGGTACAACATACTGATCTGAGTTAGTTAGGGTCAGGTACAACATACTGATCTGAGTTAGTTAGGGTCAGGTAAAACATACTGATCTGAGTTAGTTAGGGTCAGGTAAAACATACTGATCTGAGTTAGTTAGGGTCAGGTAAAACATACTGATCTGAGTTAGTTAGGGTCAGGTACAACATACTGATCTGAGTTAGTTAGGGTCAGGTACAACATACTGATCTGAGTTAGTTAGGGTCAGGTACAACATACTGATCTGAGTTAGTTAGGGTCAGGTACAACATACTGATCTGAGTTAGTTAGGGTCAGGTAAAACATACTGATCTGAGTTAGTTAGGGTCAGGTACAACATACTGATCTGAGTTAGTTAGGGTCAGGTACAACATACTGATCTGAGTTAGTTAGGGTCAGGTAAAACATACTGATCTGAGTTAGTTAGGGTCAGGTACAACATACTGATCAGAGTTAGTTAGGGTCAGGTACAACATACTGATCTGAGTTAGTTAGGGTCAGGTACAACATACTGATCTGAGTTAGTTAGGGTCAGGTAAAACATACTGATCTGAGTTAGTTAGGGTCAGGTACAACATACTGATCTGAGTTAGTTAGGGTCAGGTACAACATACTGATCAGAGTTAGTTAGGGTCAGGTACAACATACTGATCTGAGTTAGTTAGGGTCAGGTACAACATACTGATCTGAGTTAGTTAGGGTCAGGTAAAACATACTGATCTGAGTTAGTTAGGGTCAGGTACAACATACTGATCTGAGTTAGTTAGGGTCAGGTAAAACATACTGATCTGAGTTAGTTAGGGTCAGGTACAACATACTGATCTGAGTTAGTTAGGGTCAGGTAAAACATACTGATCTGAGTTAGTTAGGGTCAGGTACAACATACTGATCTGAGTTAGTTAGGGTCAGGTAAAACATACTGATCAGAGTTAGTTAGGGTCAGGTACAACATACTGATCTGAGTTAGTTAGGGTCAGGTAAAACATACTGATCTGAGTTAGTTAGGGTCAGGTACAACATACTGATCTGAGTTAGTTAGGGTCAGGTACAACATACTGATCTGAGTTAGTTAGGGTCAGGTAAAACATACTGATCTGAGTTAGTTAGGGTCAGGTACAACATACTGATCTGAGTTAGTTAGGGTCAGGTAAAACATACTGATCTGAGTTAGTTAGGGTCAGGTACAACATACTGATCTGAGTTAGTTAGGGTCAGGTAAAACATACTGATCTGAGTTAGTTAGGGTCAGGTAAAACATACTGATCTGAGTTAGTTAGGGTCAGGTACAACATACTGATCTGAGTTAGTTAGGGTCAGGTAAAACATACTGATCTGAGTTAGTTAGGGTCAGGTAAAACATACTGATCTGAGTTAGTTAGGGTCAGGTACAACATACTGATCTGAGTTAGTTAGGGTCAGGTAAAACATACTGATCTGAGTTAGTTAGGGTCAGGTACAACATACTGATCTGAGTTAGTTAGGGTCAGGTACAACATACTGATCTGAGTTAGTTAGGGTCAGGTACAACATACTGATCTGAGTTAGTTAGGGTCAGGTAAAACATACTGATCAGAGTTAGTTAGGGTCAGGTACAACATACTGATCAGAGTTAGTTAGGGTCAGGTACAACATACTGATCTGAGTTAGTTAGGGTCAGGTACAACATACTGATCTGAGTTAGTTAGGGTCAGGTAAAACATACTGATCTGAGTTAGTTAGGGTCAGGTAAAACATACTGATCTGAGTTAGTTAGGGTCAGGTACAACATACTGATCTGAGTTAGTTAGGGTCAGGTACAACATACTGATCTGAGTTAGTTAGGGTCAGGTAAAACATACTGATCTGAGTTAGTTAGGGTCAGGTAAAACATACTGATCTGAGTTAGTTAGGGTCAGGTAAAACATACTGATCTGAGTTAGTTAGGGTCAGGTACAACATACTGATCTGAGTTAGTTAGGGTCAGGTACAACATACTGATCTGAGTTAGTTAGGGTCAGGTAAAACATACTGATCTGAGTTAGTTAGGGTCAGGTAAAACATACTGATCTGAGTTAGTTAGGGTCAGGTACAACATACTGATCTGAGTTAGTTAGGGTCAGGTACAACATACTGATCTGAGTTAGTTAGGGTCAGGTAAAACATACTGATCTGAGTTAGTTAGGGTCAGGTAAAACATACTGATCTGAGTTAGTTAGGGTCAGGTAAAACATACTGATCTGAGTTAGTTAGGGTCAGGTACAACATACTGATCTGAGTTAGTTAGGGTCAGGTACAACATACTGATCTGAGTTAGTTAGGGTCAGGTACAACATACTGATCTGAGTTAGTTAGGGTCAGGTACAACATACTGATCTGAGTTAGTTAGGGTCAGGTAAAACATACTGATCTGAGTTAGTTAGGGTCAGGTACAACATACTGATCTGAGTTAGTTAGGGTCAGGTACAACATACTGATCTGAGTTAGTTAGGGTCAGGTAAAACATACTGATCTGAGTTAGTTAGGGTCAGGTACAACATACTGATCAGAGTTAGTTAGGGTCAGGTACAACATACTGATCTGAGTTAGTTAGGGTCAGGTACAACATACTGATCTGAGTTAGTTAGGGTCAGGTAAAACATACTGATCTGAGTTAGTTAGGGTCAGGTACAACATACTGATCTGAGTTAGTTAGGGTCAGGTACAACATACTGATCAGAGTTAGTTAGGGTCAGGTACAACATACTGATCTGAGTTAGTTAGGGTCAGGTACAACATACTGATCTGAGTTAGTTAGGGTCAGGTAAAACATACTGATCTGAGTTAGTTAGGGTCAGGTACAACATACTGATCTGAGTTAGTTAGGGTCAGGTACAACATACTGATCAGAGTTAGTTAGGGTCAGGTACAACATACTGATCTGAGTTAGTTAGGGTCAGGTAAAACATACTGATCTGAGTTAGTTAGGGTCAGGTACAACATACTGATCTGAGTTAGTTAGGGTCAGGTACAACATACTGATCAGAGTTAGTTAGGGTCAGGTACAACATACTGATCTGAGTTAGTTAGGGTCAGGTACAACATACTGATCTGAGTTAGTTAGGGTCAGGTACAACATACTGATCTGAGTTAGTTAGGGTCAGGTAAAACATACTGATCTGAGTTAGTTAGGGTCAGGTAAAACATACTGATCTGAGTTAGTTAGGGTCAGGTAAAACATACTGATCTGAGTTAGTTAGGGTCAGGTAAAACATACTGATCTGAGTTAGTTAGGGTCAGGTAAAACATACTGATCTGAGTTAGTTAGGGTCAGGTAAAACATACTGATCTGAGTTAGTTAGGGTCAGGTACAACATACTGATCTGAGTTAGTTAGGGTCAGGTAAAACATACTGATCTGAGTTAGTTAGGGTCAGGTAAAACATACTGATCAGAGTTAGTTAGGGTCAGGTAAAACATACTGATCTGAGTTAGTTAGGGTCAGGTAAAACATACTGATCTGAGTTAGTTAGGGTCAGGTAAAACATACTGATCTGAGTTAGTTAGGGTCAGGTAAAACATACTGATCTGAGTTAGTTAGGGTCAGGTAAAACATACTGATCTGAGTTAGTTAGGGTCAGGTAAAACATACTGATCTGAGTTAGTTAGGGTCAGGTACAACATACTGATCAGAGTTAGTTAGGGTCAGGTACAACATACTGATCTGAGTTAGTTAGGGTCAGGTACAACATACTGATCTGAGTTAGTTAGGGTCAGGTACAACATACTGATCTGAGTTAGTTAGGGTCAGGTACAACATACTGATCTGAGTTAGTTAGGGTCAGGTACAACATACTGATCTGAGTTAGTTAGGGTCAGGTAAAACATACTGATCTGAGTTAGTTAGGGTCAGGTAAAACATACTGATCTGAGTTAGTTAGGGTCAGGTACAACATACTGATCTGAGTTAGTTAGGGTCAGGTAAAACATACTGATCTGAGTTAGTTAGGGTCAGGTACAACATACTGATCTGAGTTAGTTAGGGTCAGGTACAACATACTGATCTGAGTTAGTTAGGGTCAGGTACAACATACTGATCTGAGTTAGTTAGGGTCAGGTAAAACATACTGATCTGAGTTAGTTAGGGTCAGGTACAACATACTGATCTGAGTTAGTTAGGGTCAGGTACAACATACTGATCTGAGTTAGTTAGGGTCAGGTACAACATACTGATCTGAGTTAGTTAGGATCAGGTGAAACATTGATCAAGACCTAATTTCACTCCCAAGCTGTTCTATCTGGAAACAGGCTGGTTCCTGTCAGTCTGGTCAACGCTGTATGGATCGGCACTATAATCCCCGTAGTGGAGAGCTTATTGAACGGCCTAGGATCCAGGTGGACGCCTATTAACCTTCTCAAGTACGACTTCGGGATGTAAAGAGAACCACTGTAACGTGCCACAAAACAAAATCATAAAGAGTCTCTTTCTCAAGTAGGAGTCGCACTAGCAAAAACAACTAACAACAGCAGCAACATATAGTTACATGACTGAAGACCACAACACTCCATCCTCGACGGCAATATCAGCTATGGGAGTACCTTGACCTTGACCTTTTGTTATCTTTCCTTGAGACACGAGCAGTTTGAGGGCCACATAATATTGCTAGGTGAGTCGCGAGTTTCAGACTCCCAGCCCACAAGCAGAAATGCGTTTCTCGTTGATCCAAATTGGGTCAGACAATAAAACCGTGTGTTAGATAAATATTGCTTTTACCTGTTTGGTTTAGCTTCTCTCGTTGCTGAACAAGCCAGCGTTGTTTGACAATAGTAGCAGGACTTGCAAGCTGGAATATAATATAAACAACATATGATTCGCGAGGGCATTGTCCTTACAGTGAACAATTGAATGGTTGAAAAAGGTATATTGAAAACATGTCGGTCAGTGTAAAAATAGAAGACGCTGATTGAGGTTCCAGAAGATTTGAATCGTGATTAATTCCAAGAAAGTGAGTTCTCCATGTCAGTCGATTAATTCCAAGAAAGCGAGTTTTCCATGTCAGTCGATTAATTCCAAGAAAGCGAGTTCTCCATGTCAGTCGATTAATTCCAAGAAAGCGAGTTCTCCATGTCAGTCGATTAATTCCAAGAAAGCGAGTTTTCCATGTCAGTCGATTAATTCCAAGAAAGCGAGTTTTCCATGTCAGTCGATTAATTCCAAGAAAGCGAGTTTTCCATGTCAGTCGATTAATTCCAAGAAAGCGAGTTCTCCATGTCAGTCGATTAATTCCAAGAAAGCGAGTTCTCCATGTCAGTCGATTAATTCCAAGAAAGCGAGTTTTCCATGTCAGTCGATTAATTCCAAGAAAGCGAGTTCTCCATGTCAGTCGATTAATTCCAAGAAAGCGAGTTTTCCATGTCAGTCGATTAATTCCAAGAAAGCGAGTTCTCCATGTCAGTCGATTAATTCCAAGAAAGTGAGTTTTCCATGTCAGTCGATTAATTCCAAGAAAATGAGTTCTCCATGTCAGTCCATAATATTCGTTTTGTTCTTTGGATCACAAATGATCCAGAGTAGAGCGTAAGACTTGCCGGGTTCGGGTGCTTCAAAAGCACTGTCGCACCAATAATGTATTAAGTATCATCATCTAGCATGTCCTGTGCAGAACGTCGCTCTGGTCAAATCCAACGTCTCCTTGATGTAGTCCATCGTCTTCTCGATCGGCCCCTGTTCTCTTTCCAGTGACCATGCCTTCCATAACCACTCTCTCCAGTCCGTTGTGTCGTTTGACGTGTCCAAAATAAATTTCAGTTTTCGGGTCATTGCGTCATTTATAAGCCAATTCTCCTCTACATTCAGGTCTTGCCGGATGGATTTGTTTGTTTCTTTCTTTGTCCGGGGGATTTTCAGGACCCTTCTGTAGCATTGTATTTGAAAAGCACCGATCTTCGCTCTTATTGCTTTTGTAATTGTCCATATTTCACATCCATAGGTTGCCACAGGAAAAATGCATGTTTTTAGGTTCTTTAGTTTTACTTCTTTGTTTGTATTATGCCATAGGTTCTGCATACTCCTTATCGTCTGCATTGCTATAGTCAGTCGTCTTCTTACTTTTTTTGTACCGTCTCCATTGTTGTTCGGTATTGATCCCAGATATTCAAAATGTGAAACATTTTCAATCTCTTCGCCAGCTATCTCGAGTTTTATCTTGTCAGTTGTCATTATCTTTGATTTCTTTGTGTTCAGGTAGAGATTCTGGGCTTCACTGTGTCTGGACTGATGTAATTATTTGTTCTAGGACCTTGGAGATGTTCGTGAGCGATACTGTGTCGTTGGCACGTCATATTTCCGGTTTCTCCTTTTCTCATATTGTATAAGGATCGAAGCCTGTAGAAATTGGATCTGCCTGTACATTCCTGATAATGTTTTCCGTATACATGTTGAACAGGTATGGTGAAAGAATGCAGCCTTGTGTGACCCCCTTGTGTATCTCAAACCAATATGAAGTTTCACCATGTATTCTGACGGCTGCTTGCTGCCCCCTGTACAGGGGTTCTGGCTGCTTGGCTTCGTTCGTTCTCAATCTCCCGCTACCAAGCCCTGACAGGGCTTAAGCAGCAGAATTAAGTCCAGAGAACGGAATGCGTTGTGTCTTAGTTTACAGCTTGACTGCTATATTTGGATTTTTCGGTCCAACACATCCGACTTCAGCAAGCATTTTTTGAGTACCGGGTTAGCATTCCCTCTTCGATCCCTTCTCCTTAACCAGTCTGCCTTGCTGCAGCCTGTTATCCAAGATCACCGCGTGAAGGTGTAGAAGGGTCATGGCAGCTCTGGTTCGCTGGCCCTAACGCTAGCAGTCAGCTATGGGTCGCTGATCAGTGCAGCTCATGCGCTGCTCCGCATCTTGATCCCACAGGGGTTCTATTAGTTGAACCAGATGTGCTGGGAAACCCATATCTTTCATAATTTTCCACATTTGCTGATGTTTTACGCAGTCAAAGGCCTTGGTGTAGTCTATAAAACAGACATACAGGTCGGAATTGAATTCTCTGCTTTTCTCGATGGTATTTCTTATGTTGAAGATATGGTCTCTCATGCCTCTTCCTGGCCTGAACCCTGGTTGCGTTTCGTTTATTTCATAGTCCAGCTTTCGTTTATTTCATAGTCCAGCTTTCGTTTTTTTCATAGTCCAGCTTTCGTTTTTTTCATAGTCCAGCTTTCGTTTTTTTCATAGTCCAGCTTTGGTTTTTTTCATAGTCCAGGTTTCGTTTTTTTCATAGTCCAGCTTTCGTTTATTTCATAGTCCAACTTTCGTTTATTTCATAGTCCAGCTTTCGTTTATTTTATAGTCCAGCTTTCGTTTATTTCATAGTCCAGCTTTCGTTTATTTCATAGTCCAGCTTTCGTTTATTTCATAGTCCAGCTTTCGTTTATTTTATAGTCCAGCTTTCGTTTATTTCATAGTCCAGCTTTCGTTTATTTCATAGTCCAGCTTTCGTTTATTTCATAGTCCAGCTTTCGTTTATTTCATAGTCCAGCTTTCGTTTATTTCATAGTCCAGCTTTCGTTTATTTCATAGTCCAGCTTTCGTTTATTTCATAGTCCAGCTTTCGTTTATTTCATAGTCCAGCTTTCGTTTATTTCATAGTCCAGCTTTCGTCTATTTCATAGTCCAGCTGTCGTTTATTTCATAGTCCAGCTTTCGTTTATTTCATAGTCCATCTTTCGTTTATTTCATAGTCCAGCTTTCGTTTATTTCATAGTCCAGCTTTCGTTTATTTCATAGTCCAGCTTTCGTTTATTTCATAGTCCAGCTTTCGTTTATTTCATAGTCCAGCTTTCGTTTATTTCATAGTCCAGCTTTCGTTCTATTTTTCTGATGATGAAACGCAATAATATCTCTCTGGTGTGGCTTATCAAGGCGATACTGCGATAGCTTGTACATAACTTTAGATTCCCTTTCTAAGATATGGGGATGTACACAGATCGTTTCAATACTAAAAACAATGCTATTTAAAAATGCTGCTGTTATATAATACAGCGTTTTAGTGGTAGTGATGGAGTGATCCCACTGGCAATGTATTGGGTTTAAGTCCTATTTTCATCTAGAAGATACGTTTTGTAACACTGTGTCGTAGTTTACAGCGAAGCTATGATATCTGCACCTTTCGACCGGCACATTCGATTTCAGCAGGCATTTTTAGATCAGATTAGCCTTCCCTCTTTAATATGCTCTTAGTCAGAATGCATATGTGCAGCCTGTTTCTAAGGCCACATAAAGGTAGAATCAGTTCATGATCAGCTATGGCTGCTTTCAGCTCATTCACTACGGCCCTAATGCCCGTATTTGACACGCTTTAGCTTTTACGACAAGGCTTCTGGGTTTAAATATTATTACCAGTACGATTCGGTCGACATAGCTGTACAAAGTACTTGTCTGACTGTCAAACAGAAATGGCTGCGTGAAAGGATAACCCTCCCCCCTCTCTCTCTCAATCCCTCACCGCCCACCCCACCCCTCTCAATCCCTCACCACCGGTAAAAAGTTGCAGCCTAGCAATGTCGTCTTTAAAACATTAACAGGACGAACGCAGAGGAATAACACACACATTGCAAATTATGACAGGGAATATCATTAGTGAACGATTTCAATACAATGACATGTAGGACAAGCACACACGTGAATTAGCAGGAATGACTAAGAACAATAACACATGGGAAGTAGCAGGAATGACTAAGAACAATAACACAAGTGATTTACCAGGAAGGACTAAGAACAATAACACAAGTGGTGTACCAGGAAGGACTAAGAACAATAACACAAGTGATGTACCTGGAAGGACTAAGAACAATAACACAGGTGAAGTAGCAGGAAGGACCTAGAACAATAACACAAGTGATGTACCTGAAAGGACCTAGAACAATAACACAAGTGATGTACCTGGAAGAACTAAGAACAATAACACAAGTGATGTACCAGGAAGGACCAAGAACAATAACACAGGTGAAGTAGCAGGAATGACTAAGAACAATAACACAGGTGAAATACCAGGAAAGACTAAGAACAATAACACAGGTGAAGTACCAGGAGGGACTAAGAACAATAACACATGTGATGTACCTGGAAGGACTAAGAGCAATAACACAAGTGATGTACCTGGAAAGACTAAGAGCAATAGCACAGGTGATGTACCTGGAAGGACTAAGAAGAATAACACAAGTGATGTACCAGGAAGGACTAAGTACAATAACACAGGTGATGTACCTGGAAGGACCTAGAACAATAACACAAGTGATGTACCTGGAAGGACTAAGAACAATAACACAAGTGATGTACCAGTAAGGACCAAGAACAATAACACAGGTGATGTACCTGGAAGGACCTAGAACAATAACACGTGATGTACCTGGAAGGACCTAGAACAATAACACAAGAGATGTATATGGAAGGACTAAGAACAATAACACAAGTGATGTACCAGGAAGGACCAAGAACAATAACACAGGTGATGTACCTGGAAGGATTTTGTATTGCGACCAATGGGATGTGGGTAAGAACGTCTGGAGGTTTCTTTGCCTTTGGTAATTGACGTTGTCCCCGTGTAGTCAAATAACTCATTATGTGGTACTTGGACTGTGAAACTGCTCAACCAGGTCATCTTCGACCTATGCAACTACTCAACTACGTGACCATGGAACCAGCAATCTGCTCTTTGAGAGTCCTTTCCACAACCAACCTGTTGTTTGAGAGTCCCTTATACAACCAACTTGTTCTTCCAGCAGCCATTAAACTGGTTTCCGATAGTCCCTTACACAACCAAACTGTAGTTCCAGCAGCCATTAAACTGGTTTCCGATAGTCCCTAACACAACCAAACTGTTGTTCCAGCAGCCATTAAACTGGTTTCCGATAGTCCCTTACACAACCAAACTGTTGTTCCAGGAGCCATTCAACTGGTTTCCGATAGTCCCTTACACAACCAAACTGTTATTCTAGCAGCCATTAAACTGGTTTCCGATAGTCCCTTACACAACCAAACTGTAGTTCCAGCAGCCATTAAACTGGTTTCCGATAGTCCCTTACACAACCAAACTGTTGTTCCAGCAGCCATTAAACTGGTTTCCGATAGTCCCTAACACAACCAAACTGTTGTTCCAGCAGCCATTAAACTGGTTTCCGATAGTCCCTTACACAACCAAACTGTTGTTCCAGGAGCCATTCAACTGGTTTCCGATAGTCCCTTACACAACCAAACTGTTATTCTAGCAGCCATTAAACTGGTTTCCGATAGTCCCTTACACAACCAAACTGTTGTTCCAGCAGCCATTAAACTGGTTTCCGATAGTCCCTTACACAACCAAACTGTTGTTCCAGCAGCCATTAAACTGGTTTCCGATAGTCACTTACACAACCAAACTGTTGTTCCAGGAGCCATTCAACTGGTTTACAAAAATGCCTTAGACTAAAGTGACGTCATACTTCAATCACGATGAAAGAACGATACAAAAAACACGTGACTTATCGACGTTCATCGCTGAAGCACCTCATGTGCTCTTGTCCTGGATTCTGAACCTATTCTCCTTTCCTGATCTCCACCGTACGGCTTCAAATCGCATCAACACGTTTTCTGCAACATGAACGTAGTTAAGAGGATATACTCTTCACCTGAACCGGACGAGACTCAAGCCTTCGAGTGTTACGTATATCATTGATATAAACCTAGCTATCACCTACCGCTGTACGATCGTATTCGTTAAAAATTAAACCATTTTCTTAACTGCGCAATACTCGTCCTATTTAAAGCACGTTTTTTCCATTCCCTTTTCGCACGTTTCAGCCACTAATGTTGTCTTTCGATTTGAAATTGTTTTTATTATCTGTTTGCCGAACGTTTGTTGCCGAGTCAGCAGATGCATTTCCTGTTTAAGCAGACACATCGAAATAATGAGATGGTCCTGTTAACCACATTTTCTTTATCGCTTTCATTGACTAGGGAGCCTAAGTGGTAGTGTGGATGAAGCGCTGACATACTGCAAGTGGTACTGGTGCGAATCCTGGATTGCACACACTCAAGTAAACTATGTTGTAAACCGGTACCTGATTAACAAACACAACGCGGCGATGAAGAATAATTGAATAGCTCACATACAAAAGAATATATTACCTAGGACAATGACGCCTCTAACCCTTTATTCCAGATGGCAGTGCCAGCTATATAACAACCCTTACATTTCAGTGCCAGCTATATAACAACCCTTACATTTCAGTGCCTGCTATATAGGACAGCCCTTCCCTTACAGTGCCTGCTTAAGACAACCCTTGCTTTACAGTGCCTGCTATAGGACAGCCCTCGCATTACAGTGCCTGCTATAGAACAACCCTTCCCTTTCAATGTCTACTATAGAACAACTCTTCCCTTACAATGTCTGCCATAGAACAACCCTTCCCTTACATTGTCTGCTATAAAACAACCCTTCCCTTACAATGTCTGCCATAGAACAACCCTTCCTTTACAATGTCTGCTAAAGAACAACCCTTCCCGTACAATGTCTGCCATAGAATAACTCTTCCCTTGCAATGTCTGCTATAGAACCACCCATCCCTTACAATTTCTGCTATACAACAACCATTTCCTTACAATGGCTGCTATAGAACAACTCTTCCCTTACAATGTCTGCTATAGAACAACTCTTCCCTTACAATGCCTGCTATAGAACAACTCTTGCCTTGAAATGTCTGCTATAGAACAACCCATCCCTTACAATGTCTGCTATACAACAACCCTTCCTTTACAATGTCTGCTAAAGAACAACCCTTCCCTTACAATGTCTGCCATAGAACAACTCTTCCCTTGCAATGTCTGCTATAGAACCACCCATCCCTTACAATTTCTGCTATACAACAACCATTTCCTTACAATGGCTGCTATAGAACAACTCTTCCCTTACAATGTCTGCTATAGAACAACTCTTCCCTTACAATGCCTGCTATAGAACAACTCTTGCCTTGAAATGTCTGCTATAGAACAACCCATCCCTTACAATGTCTGCTATACAACAACCATTTCCTTACAATGTCTGCTATACAACAACTCTTCCCTTACAATGTCTGCTATAGAACAACTCTTCCCTTACAATGTCTGCTATACAACAACCATTTCCTTACAATGTCTGCTATACAACAACTCTTTCCTTACAATGCCGGCAATAGAACAAGCTTTGCCTATATCTATTGTATTGAAATGTCGTTTAGTAGCATATTACACTTTGATCAAATAGGGCTGTTATTTCTAACCCGATTCTGACAATGTCAAGTCTTCACCATTCCCATAAGTCCCCCCCCCCCCCCCCCTCACATATACACCTCTCAATGTATTACTGCTGATCTTTAATGTGTTAACTTTATTTGGGAGAACCTACACAACCTGCAACCAGATGAACCTGCACAAACTACCACCAGATGAACCTACACAACCTCCACCCAGATGAACCTGCACAAACTACCACCAGATGAACCTACACAACCTCCACCCAGATGAACCTGCACAAACTACCACCAGATGAACCTGCACAACCTACAACCAGATGAACCTACACAACCTACAACCAGATGAACCTACACAAACTACCACCAGATGAACCTGCACAACCTACAACCAGATGAACCTACACTACCTCCAACCAGATGAACCTACACAAACTACCACCAGATGAACCTACCTGCACAGCCTACAACCAGATGAACCTACACAACCTCCAACCAGATGAACCTACACAAACTACCAACAGATGAACCTACACAACCTCCAACCAGATGAACCTACACAAACTACAACCAGATGAACCTACACAACCTACAACCAGATGAACCTACACAACCTCCAACCAGATGAACCTACACAACCTACATCCACATGCACCTACACAACCTACATCCACATGAACCTACACAACCTACATCCAGATGAACCTACACAACCTACAACCAGATGAACCTACACAACCTACAACCAGATGAACCTACACAACCTACAACCAGATGAACCTACACAACCTACAACCAGATGAACCTACACAACCTACATCCAGATGAACCTACACAACCTACAACCATATGAACCTACACAACCTCCAACCAGATGAACCTACACAAACTACCACCAGATGAACCTGCACAACCTACAACCAGATGAACCTACACAAACTACCGCCAGATGAACCTACACAAACTACCACAAGATGAACCTGCACAAACTACCACCAGATAAACCTACACAAACTACCACAAGATGAACCTGCACAACCTATAACCAGATGAACCTACACAAACTACCACAAGATGAACCTACACAACCTACAACCAGATGACCCTACACAAACTACCACCAGATGAACCTGCACAACCTACAACCAGATGAACCTACACAACCTCCAACCAGATGAATCTACACAAACTACCACCAAATGAACATGCACAACCTACAACCGGATGAACCTACACAAACTACCACCATATGAACCTATACAACCTACAACCAGATGAACCTACACAAACTACCACCAGATGAACCTGCACAACCTACAACCAGATGAACCTACACAAACTACCACCAGATGAACCTAAACAACCTTCCACCAGATGAACCTACACAAACTACCACCAGATGAACCTACACAACCTACAACCAGATGAACCTACACAAACTACCACCAGATGAACCTGCACAACCTACAACCAGATGAACCTACACAAACTACCACAAGATGAACCTGCACAACCTACAACCAGATGAACCTACACAAACTACCACCAGATGAACCTGCACAACCTACAACCAGATGAACCTACACAACCTCCAACCAGATGAACCTACACAAACTACCACTAGATGAACCTGCACAACCTACAACCAGATAAACCTACACAACCTACAACCAGATAAACCTACACAACCTACAACCAGATGAACCTACACAACCTACATCCAGATGAACCTACACAACCTTTAACCAGAGGAACCTACACAACCTCCAACCAGATGAACCTACACAAACTACCACCAGATGAACCTGCACAACCTACAACCAGATGAACCTACACAACCTACAACCAGATGAACCTACACAACCTTCCACCAGATGAACCTACACAACCTACCACCAGATGAACCTACACAACCTTCCACCAGATGAACCTACACAACCTACAACATGATGAACCTACACAACATTCAACCAGATAAACCTACACAACTTTCCACAAGATGAACCTACACAACCTCCAATCATATGAACCTACACAACCTCCAACCAGATGAACCTACACAACCTTCCCCTAGATTAACCTAGAAAACCTAGAACCAGATGAACCTACACAACCTTCCATCAGATGAACGTACACAACCTACAACCAGATGAACCTACACAACCTTTCACAAGATGAACCTACACAACCTTCCACGAGATGAACCTACACAACTTCCAATCAGATGAAGCTACACAACCTCCAACCAGATGAACCTACACAACCTTCCACCAGATGAACCTACACAACCTTCTACCAGATGAACCTACACAACCTACAACAGATGAACCTACACAACATTCCACCAGATGAACCTTCACAACCTTCCACCAGATGGACCTTTACAACCTTCCACCAGATGAACCTACACAACCTACAACCAGATGAACCTACACAACCTACCACCAGATGAATCTACACAACCTACAACCAGATGAACCAACGCAACCTCCAATCATATGAACCTACACAAACTACAACCAGATGAACCTACAAAACCTCCAATCATATGAACCTACACAACCTACCACCAGATACATTTGTTGTGGCTATATCAAATCGCATGTCATGGAAAGTATCAACAACCAGACCTGCACTCATCAACATGGCTAAACAACACTTCGTCACGAAAAGGACTGCAGGCTAATCAAATTACGCATCAGGGGACGGGGCAGCGTAGTCCTTAAGTGGCACGGCTCACAAACGGAAGGTGCTGGGTTCGATCCCCATCACAGCACCGGCCGTTAACCCTGGAAAGCAAACTCTTAGAAAATGCAGGAGGAAGCAGCACCTTACATAAAATGCATGCTGAAGTCGGATACACTGGGCCGACAGGCGCAAAAATAAAAACCACAACGCAACGCACACCGCCTTGGGGATTAGAGAAATAAGTCGACGAGATGAAAAAAAAAAAAGACTCATCCATTGATTGATGACACTAAAAATTATTGTTTGTCCTCTCTCTGTGACTAACATCCATCCATGTACCAGGCCTTCTTTCCATTTTAGTCCTGCAGGTCACAGCTGGAGCACATTTCCCCAGTAAACATAACCCCCCCCCCCCTTTTTTTTTTTAAACATGAAGGAACAGATGAACTGATTTGCCTTCGATCTCTAGTTGGCCCCCAATCGTACGAACAGATATGGTGTCTCACAGACGAGAATAGTCCCACTGCTATATTAAGAGCACCGCGTTAAAGGGCGACTAGCAAGCTTGTCAAACTGTCTAGGGCATTGCTTCCCAACCAGTTTACACCTGCGGACCAGTAAAGTTAAAAACATTTTTGTGAACAGCTCAGGCATAAATTTTACAAAACGATTTTTAGAAATAACTTACCACACTACAGTATTAGCAGATAAATTCACCTCTAGTTAGTTAGTTTTCTTTCCATTTGTGCCGTTTAGCGGCTTAGGGAGTTTGAGTCGTCCGTCCTGCGCCAAGTGCGTTGCGTCGGTCGATGTGAGCCCTTGTCGTTGCACAATTACTCACATGTCATCTATCCACCTACCTCGCTGTCGCCCCCTTGCCCTGAAGATGATGAGGGTGCATTCTCATGAGATGACTAAACCAACTTATTTTCTGCCTGGAAATGTATTCGGCACAAGACGTAGTGCCTACCATACTTCGAATGTCGTCATTCCGCATGATGTCTCTTCTGGTAACACCGATGACTTTCCTCAAACACTTCATTTCACAAGTCGAAATTCTACTCTCGCACGCCCTTGACAGAGGCCATGTTTGGCACTGGCAGCACAAAATCGGCATAAATATACTGTTTATCAGCTGTTGCTTTGTTGCCAAACTAATGCTCGGGTGTCTATGCAATGGGGACAGCTCATAAGTCACCGCAGATGCTTTCTGGCAACTTGTCTCGATTTCCCTATCGATCCTACCGTCTGCCAAAAAAATACTGCCCAAATTCACCTCTAAAATGTGTATATCAATTTCCGATTGACCTAATTTATGGTTAACCATATTTAGAGACCTAGTCTATTTATAAAGAAACAAACAAAAACACAATCTCACAACAACACAACCTTACAACCTCACAACCTCACAATTTTCCAAAAACACAACCTCACTGATAAACACACAATATGTTAATGAGCTTTTGTGTCCCAAACGTACGGATACTTGTTTAAGTTACGTCAATTGTGTTAAAACAAAATTAGCCCACCAGACATTCGATTATCTCAATGCGAACATCGCAGGTAAGACGATCTATCTACCTATCTTCAGTCCACTTATGTCGTTAGACGTTGTATGGAGGTGCGACCTCCTTCGTTTCATATTATTTGGCAGGTGAAAATCCACTGGTGACTTGTCAGGTCAATCCCAGCATCTGTTAGCCCCGTGAATATACGATCGCCTATTTTTGAGACTGGTGGAGGTGGAAGCGTACATTAGAGCAAGGTAGACCCGCAGCCTATCAGGCGCCATCGAAACCGCTCCGCTAACCACATAACCAAGACATGTTGTCATGGCCACACAGTCTCCCTCTTTTTGCGACATATTCTCCGTGGGGCGAGAATCCCTATAATAATTTGAAACGATTTTTAACTTGAATTTTGCCCGAGCGGCGGCCGTGATCCTACTCTTTTCGATTTCCAACTGCTAAGGTATTTTTAACATGCGCGCCACTGTACACGGGTGTCTGATCTCACTATTCAGAGATCAGGAGAAGTATTTATCGGATGATCCACGTGAAAAGAATCCCGGTGTTTGCACCGAGATTTTGTTTTGTTTTGTTTTGTTTGTTTTTGCGTTCGCCTTATTTCTCTAATCCCAAAGGCGGTGTGCGTTGCACTGTGGTTTTTATTTTGCGCCTGTCGGCCCAGTGCATCCGACTTCAGCATGCATTTTATGTAAGGCTCTGCTTCCTCCTGCATTTTCTAATGGTTTCCTTCCCCGGGGTAACGGTCGGTGCTGTGATGGGGATCGAACTCAGCACCTTTCGGTTGTGAGCCGTGCCACTTAACCACTAGGCCACGCCGTCCCCGCGCACCGGGATTTGAACCAGCTACCTCCAGCACCCGAGGTGAACACTTTATCTCGAGACCATTGGGTCCCGACAGGTAAGATGTTAAACTGCAAATAACTTTTTCGCGGACCGGCAGGAAATTTCTGGGGACCGTCAAAGGACCAGCGGTGGGGAAACATTGATCTAGGGTAAAAGGCTTTTTAAATCATAGTTATTGCACACTCCACACTTAAATATAGGTCAAGTTTGGTCAGTGTGAATTGTCTCTTGTGTTTAGAAAGCGAACCGTGTAACTCCGTATCATAAAAGTGTGAGTTACTCGTTCACCTTGAGTTGATGGGGAGGAAAAGTCTTGCTTGTCTGTCTCTTATTTATTTTAATTTATTTTCCTCTACAACATTCACGTCCTAAACTCCCCCACTCCTTTCTCTTCCCCCCCCCCCCTCCTATCTCTCTCTCACACACACACACTTGGCACATCTCGCCAACCACTTAATGACATATAACGTTTTTAATTATCTTTTCTGCAGCGGTCAGCGACCCATAGCTGACTGCTAGCGTCAGGGTCAGCGACCCATAACTAACTGCTAGAGTCAGGAACCTACAGCTAACTGCTAGAGTCACGGTCAGCGACCCATACCTGACTGCTAGCGTCAGGGTCAGCGACTCATAGCTAACTGCTAGAGTCAGGGACCCATAGCTGACTGCTAGCGTCAGGATCATCGACCCATAGCTCACTGCTAGCGTCAGGGTCAGCGATCCATAGCTGACTGCTAGCGTCACGGTCAGCGACCCACAGCTAACTGCTAGAGCCAGGGACCCATAGCTGACTGCTAGCGTCAGCAAACCAGAGCTGATAAGACCCTTCTCCATCTCCTATGGTGATCCTCCGTAGATATAGTAAACGCGCATTCCAGTCTGCTGTCGAAATTTCCGAGGAATAAGCTCCGGTACCTTCATGTCCCGCTTGCACACATCCCTGAACCTCAGTTCCGTCCAGGATCTCCCACCAAACTCATGTCCCGCTTGAACACATCTCTGAACCTCAGTTCCGTCCAGGATCTCCCACCAAACTCATGTCCCGCTTGAACACATCCCTGAACCTCAGTTCCGTCCAGGATCTCCCACCAAACTCATGTCCCGCTTGCCCACATCCCTGTACCTCAGTTCCGTCCAGGATCTCCCACCCAACTCCGGTACCTTCATGTCCCGCTTGCACACATCTCTCAACCTCAGCTTTGGTCGGCTAACTGTTATTTTACCATCCGCTAACTGTTCATGCAAATGCAAGAAACAACCTCAAGAGAAAATAAGCACAACAAGGGGGTGGCGAGGAGCGGGGGGGGGGGGGGGAGGGGGGGCACGTCTAAAATCTAGCATACAATCAGCAAAAGCAAAAACTTACCAGTATAAGTATTAAGAAAACGTCAAAAGCGGATGAGAGAACGCGCTGATTCAGATGGCAGGAAGAAATAAGAACAAGAGCACCCAAGAATATGGACACATAGATAAAGACATATGAAGGATGTATGGATGACAAAAGGTAAATGGATGGAACAAAAGATGCTGCGAAAGAGATGAAATGCAAAACAAAAACAAAAGCGTGAAGATGCATGAAGAAATACGATACAAGTGAAAAAAAACTTGTAGCCGGAAGAGGATGCTTCAAAAATGGACATAGAGAAATCTATGTTTAAAGAGCAAGATTTGTAACAGAGATGGATAGAATGTGCCAGTGAACTGTTTTATGACAACAGAGACAACAAGTCACAAGTACAAAATAATGAAGGCCCACAAATCAGAAATAGAGAACATATTACAAATTATGAAGCAAAGGAAAGCTAATAGTCCAGATAACATTACAATGGAAAATGATGAAGCAAAGGAAAGCTAATAGTCCAGATAACATTACAATAGAAAATGATGAAGCAAAGGAAAGCTAATAGTCCAGATAACATTGCAATGGACAATGATGAAAACCTTAGAGAACGTTGACTTGAACACTATTACAGAGCTGTGCAGAGACATATGTAATACATGACATTTACCCCCATAGACTTGAAGACAATCAATTGTAGTGATGCTACTTACAAATTTACGGCAGACGATTGTACAGATTATAGAAGACAATCAGTTGTAGTGATGCTACCTACAAACTTACGGCAGACGATTGTACAGATTATAGAAGACAATCAGTTGTAGTGATGCTACCTACAAACTTACGGCAGACGATTGTACAGATTATAGAAGACAATCAGTTGTAGTGATGCTACCTACAAACTTACAGCAGACGATTGTACAGATTATAGAAGACAATCAGTTGTAGTGATGCTACCTACAAAATTACGGCAGACGATTGTACAGATTATAGAAGACTCAGCCTGACGAATGACTTGACCAAGATTCTCCTCAAAATGATACAACAGAAAATTAACAATTCAATGGACAGGGAAATTGGTAAAGAGCAGTTTGATATTTCAAAGAGCAATGGAGCTCGTGATGCAATATTTTGATTACAATTGTTAGTGGGAAAATATATAGAAGTACAACAACAAATTATCTGCAAGTGTTTTATAGACTACGGTCAGGCATTTGATAGTCATACGTGCCAAACTAACTCTGAGCCTCTAAGTGATTGGTTAGGAATGGAAAAGACATTGGACTAATTAGTAATCTATATTGCGAACAGATCGCAACAATACGTTCTGGAAGGAATTATTTAGCAGATATTGATATAAGAAGAGCTGTGAAACAAGTGGGTGTGTTATTCTTACCTATTTAACATCTACACAGAGGGAATTTTCAGCGGCATGATAGTTAACAGAAATCATTATGCTAATGATAGTGAATTGTTAGCTGAAAGTGAGCAGGAGTTTCGGATAATTGTAGAGACAATCAACAACAGAAGCAGGTATGGGGAAACAATAAAAAAAGCTATAATAATTAACAAAACGAATGGGAAGCCCACAGCGAAATACACAGTAGATGAAGAGACGACGCAACAGGTAAATAGTGTCTTGTACCTTGGATAGATAATATAGTGGTACAGTGGGTCCCATCACACTGCAACATCCAAGGCAACGAGGAGGCAGACAGACTGGCAAAAGAAGATGCAAGACTACCACAAACAGATACTAGTATGACGTACGAAGAGTCAAAACGGCTTATCAAAGCCAGATGCATGACCAAATGGGAAACCGAACATACTGGTTACACCAAAAACGATGCCTATTACCAGTTGAACCGAAGAGAGCAGGTCGTTGTCTTCAGACTTCGCACTGGCCACAATAGACTGAGGTACCACCTATTCAACAAATTGAAGATAGGTGGTACCGACGAATGCCCGTGCGGCACTGGTAAAATGACCGCTGAACATCTGCTGCAGAACTGCCCGACATACGAGGATCAGAGAGAGCAGATGTTGCCATCACCAGTGGAACTGCAAGACAAGCTCTATGGCAGTGGCGACAGCCTCAGGATGACCGCCGCTTTTTTCGAAAAAATAATGGTTATTGTCTGACTGCGTACGAAGAAGAAGAAGAAGAAGAAGAAGAAGAAGAAGAAGAAGAAGGATAGATAATAACAGATGAGGGTAGATGTGAGAAGGAGGTAAAGAGGAAAATAGAAACGACCAGAAAACAAATTTAGCAACATGAAAAGAATATCGACATCCAGACAGTTAAAAGATGCATTACACATGAAAGGAGAGTCGCCAGGCTTTACATTTATTCGTCTCTGCTCCGTGATGAAGAAATATGGGCGATAAACAACCAGCTTGTGAATAAAGTAGAGGTCATTGAAATGTAGGCATACAGAACGGATGGCCGCATGTCGTGGAAGGAAAAGCAAACAAATAGAGAGGTCACATTGAGATTGGGAATGGGGAACCAATTAAGGAGAGAAATACCCGCCGAAATAGGATGTGTCGTACCGAAAGGTGCAAATATCGCAGCTAAGCGACACAAAGCATTCTGTTCTCCGGACTACATCCTGCTACTTGCGAAGACCTGTACATGGCTTGGTAGTGGGAGATCGAGAACGAACGCAGAAGAAGAGAAATATAAAATAGGATAATAAAATATTTTGGACATTTAAAGAGACACAATGCTGGAGGGAGAAGATTTACGGTAGGCGGACAAGAGAAAGATAGCCTATGTGGAAAGACCATAAAAAGATGAACTGACAGCAGTCTGTCGGAGTGTACCATAAAGGCAAGAGACATAAGTGTTGGAGATCCATTACAGCCAACTTTCGAAGGGGAGATTACACCTGACCTTATTATCATCAACGGTTCATAGAGAATACCCTAGAGGATACGACCAACTTCTATGAGATGGACATGACCTAGCCATCGTGGTCTCAGGTTCTCGTCTATACACATGACAGATCAAACAGATGATGTGGGATCAAGATACTGAGCAGCGCATGAGCTGCTGTGGTCAGCGACCCATAGCTGACTGCTAGCGTCAGGGACAGCGAACCAGAGCTGCCAAGATCCTTCTACACCTCCACGCGGTGATCCTGGATAACAGGCTGCAGCAGGGCAGACTGGCTAAGGAGAAGGGATCGAAGAGGGAATGCTAACCTGGTACTCAAAAAATGCTTGCTGAATTCGGATGTGTTGGACCGAAAGTTGCAAATATCGCAGTCAAGCTGTAAACTACAACACAACCCATTCCGTTCTCTGGACTACATTCTGCTACTTAAGCCCTTTCATGGCTTGGTAGCGGAAGATTGAGAACGAACGAAGCCAAGCCAAACAGATGATTTGCATGCAGAGAAAGACAAGAAATGACCACGGAGAGAATGCTCATTAATGTGATTTAGGTACACTTAGAATTAAACTCTCAGTTCCTAAGCACTAAAGAGTACAACATAAAGACAGGAAGTTGCTAAAGTTTACTAATCTCTCAGATTACTTGACTATGTTGTTGGAAACTCGGTCTTTAAGGACGTGGAGCTATCTAAAACTGACGGGCCACTCTGTGATAAGCTGTGACCTGCGGACCTAGTAGCGGAAGTTGATATCTTATCTTACTCTCTAATAGAGCACAGAGTATTTCATCACCCCGCAGATCTGACAACTAAATATGGAAAAATAGTGGATGAAATATAAAACCCAACCGTCAAATCTAACAAAACAGAACATAAAATATAAATTTTGACCGTAAAATTTGACAAAAACAAAACACGCAATATAAAACCAAACTATTAAATAAGGAAAGTATTAAATCCGACAATAAAATATAGACAAATATAATTTTTAATATAGTTGTAAAATATAGAAAACAGAGATTGAAATATATAACACGGGGACAACAAATTTGAAAAAAAGATGCGAAATGCTAAACCTAGCGATACAGTATGAGAACACAATGGATGGAACAATAAATCTGGCAATAATGTATAAAGAAAATACAAATGGATAAAATATTAAATCTAGCGATTACTCTTTATGCAACACAAAATTAATTAAGCCAGGAGCGAAAAAAACGGACAAAACAGAAGATCAAATATTAAATATGGCAGAAATAAACGGACAAAACAGAAAATGAAATATTAAACCTAGCGATAGATTATGTCAAAACAGTGAATGGAATATTAAAACTCTAAAATATGAGTCAGTAAGATAGAGAATAAAATTGAACTAGAGAGAAGAGAACGAAGAAGAATGGAGGAAAAGAAACAATTAACAGAATTGAATTTCTTTTAGTGATAACATACAAAAAAACTATTAAAATGAATATTAGAATAAGCAAAAGGTGAGATTTAATAATAAGGAATATAAATGTATATAGCAACAAAGAAGGAACAGCGGGAAAAGACAACACAATAACACATAAATAAATAATGACAAAAACATACAGAAAACTGTATAAAGTATTGGACCTAAGTTTGGAGTACTGTGTACAGGTGTGGAGTCCTTTTCGTAGAGGAGATATAAACATGCTGGAAAGTATAGACATAAGAGCGACAAAGCTGATAATGGAGTTCCAGAATTATATTTATGAGAAAAGACTCAGAAAAACCGGCCTACAGTGTCTAGAAAAGAGAAGAAGGTGACTTAATACAGGTTTATAAGAATATCAAAAGAATGGATAAATTAGACTATAACAAGTTTTTTTTTCTTGAAAATACAACCACCTACAGGAACAAGAGGGCGTAGCTACAAAATAACTAAACAAAGATCCAGATTAGACATTAGGAAGTAATTCTTTAGTCAGAGAGTGGTGAATTATTGGAATCCATTGCCACAGGAAGTAGTGAAGGCAGAGACAATTAATGCATTTAAGAATATATGGAATGCACATTTATGCATAGCGTTTAGAACAAGGAAATGTAAATGAAACTGGCTGTATACAGACTCGGCAAAGCATTCTAAACCAGTAAAAACACGTTAAGTTTAATTAAGAAACAAAATAATGATTACAAGAAAGAAGAAAATAACTTTCTACAGGATCTGATCCACAGATATAAAAAATGAAAAAGACAAATAGAGTTTAACGAAGTAAACAACATAAAAGACTGATCAAGTGGAAGAACAAGAGAGAAACACATGAGTTACAGAACGAAAGGAACTGTTGACATGTTGTTTATGCAAGATTTGCTAATAGCTGTGACACTCTAACAGTGCCTGGTAATATGTGGTCTGATAAGAGACATGTTATTTACGTCTCTCAGAAAGAAGGGCACCAAATACCAGCAGAAAGGCTGTCACAAACAGGCTGCAATTTCATTTAATAAAATAATGTTGTTTATTCTGTACGACGACACGGAATCGCCACGGAATTGGCAAACAGGGCGATACTGAATGGCAAATAGAACGATACTGAATAGCAAACAGGACGATACTAAATGGCAAACCGGACGATACTGAATGGCAAACAGGACGATACTGAATGGTAAACATGACGATACTGAATGGTAAACAGGACGATACTGAATGGCAAAATAATCATAACCGGAAGTAGTGCACAAGTCGAAAACGAAAGCACGAGAGTAATCAGATCTACATGATAGCCACTATCATCAACACTACACGTGACAAGAACACAATAATTGATTTACATTAGTCATACTACAGCAAACACCAATGCGTGTAGCTTTCATTCAGTATGTTTGGTCTCTATCTGGCGAGACACACCACTTTCAACCCTAAACAGGGCCATGAAGTTATATCAAGGCTCTGAATGAGATCTCCTTACTCAATTTCATTTTTGAGTTGAAATGTGCGTGAAAAAAGCAAGAAAATGTTAGTGTCAAATATTGCAACCTCACGACCTGATAATAGACAAATTTCATCATTAATTCACATCCTGGTTCCATTATAATGTATATATCCCAACTACAGAAGGCTTATATGAATGTAAGTTTGTTGACAAGCGTCTGCAATCATTAGACTTTTCACTCAATCAAGTTTTCGTTCACTTTCACAGGAATTCTGTATCCGAGCTTTAGCAGAGCCGGCTTATAACGGCACTGTTGTTTTTTAGGTAATGACATTACCAACCCCAAGCACGACTTTCTTCAATATCCATTTATGAAATGCTTAACAGCTGACGATGGACCTTTTCTATTCATCCCGTACACCACACGGGTCAATACTCCAGAGAGCACACAGTTGTCAATCTCTAAACGGATTGTGAAGAGGTCACATCCGGTCTTCAGTTACATATACAGCTTGTTGAACCAGGCCCTGAATAAATGACATGCCTAAGTCTCTCTTAAGTTACCTTCTAACGGAAATGAATTAGGCAACGTGATAACTAGTTCTGGTTGAAACCAGTGGCATTCCATTTGGTCCATTCGCTGGCGACTTTCTTATCGTCTTGTTTCTATCTTACGTTTGGTCTCAATGCGTCTAAGCTATCTATCTATCTATCTATCTATCTATCTATCTATCTATCTATCTATCTATCTATCTATCTATCTATCTATCTATCTATCTATCTATCTATCTATCTATCTATCTATCTATCTATCTATCTATCTATCTATCTACCTATCTATCTATCTATCTATCTGTCTGTCTGTCTGTCTGTCTGTTTGTCTATCTGTCTGTCAGCCTGCCTGTCTGTCTATCTGTCTGTCTGTCTGTTCTTTCACACGTGTAGACTGAGGCGTACTTCTGCGAGTCAATCGTGTGACAGTCTCAGACGACAAATTCACCAGATGAGGAGGTTGCTATAAAACAGATTTATCTTGTTCAATCGTCGCCGTTTTATCATATTTGGTCTTCCCGAGGACGTCCCCACGCATCAGATCTTAAAGCAGGCCATAGAATCAGGGATAGGCTTCTACCTTCTCCATGATGGCCGCGCCGCCAACGGGCCACCTGGTTAGGTCAAATCGGAAAGAACTCATCCTTCCCGTATGCATCCTGGTACTCAGCCATCATTCGCGCTTTGGAATGGTTTGCATCATCAGTCGTGCTCATGGATGGTTGGGGGCATCAGTCGTGAGCATGGATGGTTGGTGGGGTTGGGGCCATCAGTCGTGAGCATGGATGCTTGGCATCATCAGTCATGAGCATGGATAGTTGGCATCATCAGTCGTGAGCATGGATGGTTGGCATCCTCAGTCGTGAGCATGGATGGTTGGCGGCATCAGTCGTGAGCATGGATGGTGGCGGGGTTAGGGCCATCAGTCGTCAGCATGGATGGTTGGGGCCATCAGTCGTCAGCATGGATGGTTGGGGGCATCAGTCGTGAGCATGGATGGTTGGCGGGGTTGGGGCCATCAGTCGTCAGCATGGATGGTTGGGGGCATCAGTCGTGAGCATGGATGGTTGGCGGGGTTGGGGCCATCAGTCGTGAGCATGGATGCTTGGCATCATCAGTCATGAGCATGGATAGTTGGCATCATCAGTCGTGAGCATGGATGGTGGCGGGGTTGGGGCCATCAGTCGTGAGCATGGATGGTGGCGGGGTTGGGGCCATCAGTCGTGAGCATGGATTTTGGCGGGGTTGGGGCCATCAGTCGTGAGCATGGATGGTGGCGGGGTTGGGGCCATCAGTCGTGAGCATGAATGGTTGGCATCATCAGTCGTGAGCATGGATGGTGGCGGGGTTGGGGCCATCAGTCGTGAGCATGGATGGTGGCGGGGTTGGGGCCATCAGTCGTGAGCATGGATGGCTGGCGGCATCAGTTATGCGCATGGATGATTGCGCCATCAGTCGTGCTCATGGATGGTTGGCAGGGTTGGGGGCATCAGTCGTGCTCATGGATGTTTGGCGGGACGGGGCCTCATCGTAACTACCTACCTTCTATAAGATGTCATTCTGTCTTTTTTTTATTTCCCTAGTTATTTTTCTTCTTTTTCTTCTTACTGTGCTTCTTCTTCTTTTCCTGATTCTTCTTCTTGTCGTCTTTTTTGTCTTGTCTTCTTCTTCTTCTCCATCATTTTCTTCTTTTTCTACTTCTTCTTCTACTTTTCTTTTGTCTATTTCTTCTTCTCGTTTCACTTCTTCTTCTCTTCTTCTTCTTCTTAATCTTCATTACCCTATGACCTTGGCGGGTATAAGCAATTAACCAATTATCTCCAAGTAGACACGTCCTGTGCTATTCCTCTTATTCGTGTCATCTTCACCCTGTTCTCTTTGTACCCTACTCTTGTCAGCTTCTCCCTGTTCTCTTTGTACCAGCCTCTTGTCAGCTTCTGTCTGTTCGCTTTGTATCAGCTTCTTAATCTGTTCTCCCTGTGTTTTGGGGTCTTCCTTTGCATCTTTGTCCCGGTTGTTTCCATGACTACAGGATACTGACTTGGGCTGTCCAGCCAGATCTTCTGTCCAACATTTCTCATTTCAACTTTCTTTTCCCTGTCTTTTTTTATCAACTATCTTTGTCCTATTTTTTATCAACTATCTTTGTCGTGTTTTTAATTAATTATCTTTGTCCTGTTTTTTATCAACTTTCTTTGTCCTGTTTTTTATCAACTATCTGTGTCCTGTTTTTTATCAACTATCTTTGTCCTGTTTTTTATCAACTATCTGTGTCCTGTTTTTTATCAACTATCTTTGTCCTATTTTTTATCAACTATCTGTGTCCTGTTTTTTATTAATTATCTTTGTCCTGTTTTTTGTAAACTAACTGTGTCCTGTTTTTATCAACTATCTTTGTCCTATTTTTTATCCTGTCTTTGTCCTGGTTTGTATCAACTGTCTTTGTCTTGTTTTTATCAACTATCTTTGTCCTAATTTTTCTCCTGTCCTTGTCCTGGTTTTTATCAACTGTCTTTGTTTTGTTTTTATCAACTATCTTTGTCCTGTTTTTAATCAACTGTCTTTGTCCGGTTTTTTGTCTTATGTAGACATAAATGATACGTTTAGAAAAATCATTTGTCCTAATCTTATTGCCCAGCTGAGTTTCTCTAGGAATTTCATACACATAATGCCACTTCCGGCACTTACAAATAGCAAAACCCTATTCCTATCACGCAAGTTAGGCTATGTAACGTTATAGTCAAAACATTAATGTTATACTATAGGTATTAGAGAAGAATGTTATAGATAAACAACACAATAACCAAGAAAGAAATTTGTTATCCAATTGGAATTCATTATCTTTACGGTTTTTTTAACGACTGGACTAAACTCGGATCAGATGTTGTTTCATTGTTGTTATTAATGATTAACGTTGATTTATTATCATATTAATGATCTACTCCGATATGTTCTTCAACAGATACGCTACTGAATAATTCGCTTGAATCATAATCTGGCAGCCAAATCCATGCAGTCAGAATGATATATCTTTCTTCTTCTTTCCGCGTGTGTCCCGTTTGTGCATTCCAACGTCATGTTATGAAGAGGTTTCTTGATCGGGCTCTAGTATGTGCTTCGTACACGGGAACTTTACTGCTTCTGTTATTTCTG
This sequence comes from Ariolimax columbianus, assembly GCA_036924085.1. Lineage (NCBI taxonomy): Eukaryota > Metazoa > Mollusca > Gastropoda > Stylommatophora > Arionidae > Ariolimax > Ariolimax columbianus. The sequence continues at coordinate 15,267,251 of JAVGWX010000013.1, forward strand.
CTATCCATCTTGTGCATGATCGATCCTTGGATTTATATCCATTTTACATAAATAGTATTCCTTTCTGAGGGATAATATCTGTTGGTTGACGTGTCAAGTGGCCGAACCATTTGGTTTGTTGTCTCTTGTTGAAATATTGCACTGGTGTTGTACCTACTTGTCTCTTGATGAGATCTAACACTGGTGTTGTACCTACTTGTCTCTTGATGAGATCTAATACTGGTGTTGTACCTACTTGTCTCTTGATGAGATCTAACACTGGTGTTGTACCTACTTGTCTCTTGATGAGATCTAACACTGGTGTTGTACCTACTTGTCTCTTGATGAGATCTAACACTGGTGTTGTACCTACTTGTCTCTTGATGAGATCTAACACTGGTGTTGTACCTACTTGTCTCTTGATGAGATCTAACACTGGTGTTGTACCTACTTGTCTCTTGATGAGATCTAACACTGGTGTTGTACCTACTTGTCTCTTGATGAGATCTAACACTGGTGTTGTACCTACTTGTCTCTTGATGAGATCTAACACTGGTGTTGTACCTACTTGTCTCTTGATGAGATCTAACACTGGTGTTGTACCTACTTGTCTCTTGATGAGATCTAACACTGGTGTTGTACCTACTTGTCTCTTAATGAGATCTAACACTGGTGTTGTACCTACTTGTCTCTTGATGAGATCTAACACTGGTGTTGTACCTACTTGTCTCTTGATGAGATCTAACACTGGTGTTGTACCTACTTGTCTCTTGATGAGATCTAACACTGGTGTTGTACCTACTTGTCTCTTGATGAGATCTAACACTGGTGTTGTACCTACTTGCCTTCTGATATCTTCGTTTCTGATTGCATCTATTTTTTTTTGCTCCAAGCATTCTGCCCAGACATTTGATCTCTGTTATTGGGATATTTATTTTATCTTTGTTTATTAATGTCCAATTCTGGCCCTGAAAGTACAATGTGGTTAGGAATACTGCTGTGTTTTTTAGCGTTCGTTGTCACGTGATTACATGGGGAGGAAGGCTAACGTCTGGTCAGAGAAAATATGCTGATCCAACATGTCAGTCAGGGTCAGGCAAAGTATACTGGCCAAGACCCTCATCTTGGCTTCCTAGTAGCCCTCCCTGGAAACAGTCTGTTTGCATGGCAGCCTGGCAAACGTGGTGAAGGATCGATGGGATCCCCGTAGTAATGAGTGAAACGCAGATGAAGCCAAGCATATCACAACCGCCTGGAGGACGACGGTCCACCTTGATCAGCACGCTCGGGGTGTAAAGAAAGCTTCTTCAACCTGTCACTTTTCAGGGTGCACAAAAGAGTGACCTACTCATTGTTGCCAGTCGCAAACAACACGCGTTCACATTTTAATATCGGTGACATTTGCTCAATGATTTGACTTGCTTTATTACATTTTTTGGGAGGGGTGATTTCAGTGTCACCTTTGCTATCTGCTGCGATGATGTTACCCGGGTATGTGAAGTTTCTCACCTGTTTTACGGGTTGGTTTTGCATAAATATTGTTGTTTCTATTTATTTTCTTGCAGTCGAAGTAACTTCGGTTCTCTCCCTGACATGCACAGTCAAACTGGGCACGAAGTGATTTCTAAATCGGTAGCCTGCGCTCAATCTACACCTAATACACCTAGCACACCTTAACAAACGTCTGTCTTCAAAAGTTGCCTCTTAAACATCATCATAGTTTATAAATGTACCTCACCATCTCCAACTCTCCAAAAACCATAACCCCATTTTTATTTTTTGTTAAACACACACACAGACACCCACGCAAAGAAACACACACACCCACACACGCACACAAAAACACAACACCATGTGATCTGACACTAAAACAGCTCAAGCATGACAGAGAGTGAATTATGACAATCACGTGAGTGCTACATAGAATAATTGTCTATTATGCCCATGGGCGTATCCCCAGTGCCCCAGCATTGTGTGCGTCAAGGCAGAACTCCCATAACTCTTAGCTTATATATTCAGTCTGTCATGGGCGGTAACAGAAAACCCACGTCATTCACACACACGCTGTTCCCATCCTACCCCGCTGGTTAGCCACGTGATTATTTTCTCACCTGACAGATAATCTGTCTGGCTCTTTAACTGGGAGTCCTCGCCCATATATGTCCAACATCTGAGTTGAAACCCCACCACACACTCCATCTACTACACCAATCTGTCATAATCCGAGCATCTGAGACAACTCTCTCCGCCCCTTCTTCGTTCGCAGACATAAACTACATCGGGTACATCAAAGAGCAGTTAGGGCCTCTATATAATCGAAAAGGACAATGGCGGAGCCTCGGTTAATGTACAAACCGGACTTCCAGACATAAATGTTTACTTCGTACATCAAATATACAACCATAATGCATCAACTTCCACATTAACGCCCATTCATTCAACATTGTTTACTTGAAGAAAATAAAAGCAATAACGATAATATAAAAACATAGCTGGCATTTATCACTGAAAAGAGAAAGGAGTTCACAAGTCAAAAGAGCAATGACCATTGGGTATAATTGTTATAGGGAGTTGTACAAACACATGCATTTCCCGACAGCAGATATTGGACATGTTTTTAAAAAAACGCCAAACTGTACAGCAATTTCAGCAGGAAGCAGTTTCATTAGTTCTTTCTCATTCTTTTCACCTTCTTCTTTTTCTTCTTCTTCTTCTTCTTCTTCTACTTCTTCTCCACCTTCTTCTTCTTTCTTCTTCTACTTCTTCTCCGCCTTCTTCTTCTTCTTCTTCTTCTCCTTCTTCTTCTTCTTCTTCGTCTACTTCTTCTTCTTCTTCTTCTCTTTCTTCTTCTACTTCTTTTCTTCTTCTTCTTCTTCTTCTCTTTGTTCTTCTTCTTCCTCTTCTTCTTCTTCTACTTCTTCTTCTTCTTGTTCTTCTGCTTCTTCATCTTCTTCTCCTCTTTCTTCTCCTTCTTCTTCTTCTTCTTCTCCTCCTTCTTCTGCTTCTCCTTCTTCTTCTTCTTCTTGTTTTCTTCTTATTCTCCTTCTTCTTCTCCTTCTTGTTTTCTTCTTGTTTTCCTTCTTCTTCTCCTCCTTCTTCTTCTCTTTCTTCTTCCTCTTCTTCTTCTTATTCTCCTTTTTCTTCCTCTTCTCCTTCTCCTTGTTTTATGCTCGCTCTTCTCCTTCTTCTTCTTCTTCTTTTTAACCAGCTTCATTGAGCGATTAGCTGTTGTGGATTCTAGATAAAAGTGCTGGGGTCGGGTGGCTTTTCTCCCGACCCGGGTAGAAACCAGAAAGTACGTGGCTCTACACTGACCACAGAGCAGTGTGATGTAGCCCATGGTGTACAATTCCTAATTTGAAAATGCAAATGTCTGATGTTTGTGGTCTGCGACAAGAAATTTAACGTATCTAGGTATGGTCTAAGTACGGTCTATCTCTGGTATGTACATTGTGGTCTATGTATTGTATATGTAATATTTTTGTTTGGTCTATGTATTGTATATGTATTGTTTTTGTATAGTCTATGTATTGTATAATTGTGGTCTATGTTTGGTCTATCTCTGGTACACACAAAGCTATCTATGTATGGTGTATGTATTGGTTTTGTATGTTCTATGTAGGATCTATGTACAGTCTACGTGTGATCTGTGTATGGTTTATGTATGGTCTACGTCTGGTCTTTTCTTGGTCTAAATATTGCCTATGTATGGTCTTTGTATCGATGTATGTAGTATCGATGAACGGCTTGTGCATGTTATATGTATGGCAAATGGCATATGTACGATTTGTGTTTACATATTATCTAAATACGATTGATGTAGATCTACGTATGGTGTATGTGTGGTGTGTGAGAGGTCTGCGTATGGTTTATATAGATATACGTATTGTCCATATGTGGTGTAGGAAGGTCTTTGCTTGATGATATAAAAGTCAGAAAGTAAGAGTCTGTAACATGTATCAGACTATATTAACATACACTTGGGCATTTCATTTTGCTAGCTGCGATTCAGTTACCCATTTGAGCAACTTGGGTAAACTGGTCACGAGCCCAGTCATTTTGCTACGATAGAAACTCGTACCTCAATGAAAGGTTTGAATATAATATACCGTCTTTGTCATAATGCTATAAGCGTGCAGCCATCGATGCGCCCTTGGTACATAGACTTTATTGAACTGTTTTATACTCATTGCCTTCCATGTACTGCCCTTAATTCACACTCACAAGAGCCCAAAGAATAGTTGAACAATTATATCGAGTTAAGTGAGAAAACCTGGTCACATGAATATGCCAGGCAGTTGAACTTGGTTAGTGCACTTTTAGATTTTATGACGTAAACAGCTCTTTACAAGAGCAGCGGGACCAAGTGACGTTCTTTTTGTTAGTTGTGATTCGCTGTGACGAACATTAACCGTATAGATACCACAGCCAGAGAAACACCATTCAAGGCAAACACTGTGACGAACATTAACCGTAAAGATACTACATCCAAAGAAACACCATCCAAGGCAAACACTGTGACGAGCATTAACCGTAAGATACTGGAGCTAAAAAAACACCATCCAAGGCAAACTGTGACGAACATTAACCATAAAGATACTACAGCCAGACAAACACCATCCAAGTCAAACACTGTGATGAATATTAACCGTAAATATACTACAGCCAAAGAAACACCATCCAAGGCAAACACTGTGACGAACATTAACCGTAAAGATACTACAGCCAAAGAAACACCATCCAAGGCAAACACTGTGACGAACATTAACCGTAAGATACTGCAGCTAAAGAAACACCATCCAAGGCAAACACTGTGACGAACATTAACCGTAAAGATACTACAGCCAAAGAAACACCATCCAAGGCAAACGCCGTCTTAAAACCACGAGATGAGAAACCCGCTGTCTGATGAACGAATTATCTGAGCAACATGCGATATAAGAAACCCGCTATCTGATGAACAAATTATCTGAGCAACATGCGATATAAGAAACCCGCTATCTGATGAACAAATTATCTGAGCAACATGCGATATAAGAAACCCGCTGTCTGATGAACAAATTATCTGAGCAACATGCGATATAAGAAACCCGCTATCTGATGAACAAATTATCTGAGCAACATGCGATATAAGAAACCCGCTATCTGATGAACAAATTATCTGAGCAACATGCGATATAAGAAACCCGCTATCTGATGAACAAATTATCTGAGCAACATGCGATATAAGAAACCCGCTATCTGATGAACAAATTATCTGAGCAACATGCGATATAAGAAACCCGCTATCTGATGAACAAATTATCTGAGCAACATGCGATATAAGCAACCCGCTATCTGATGAACAAATTATCTGAGCAACATGCGATATAAGAAACCCGCTATCTGATGAACAAATTATCTGAGCAACATGCGATATAAGAAACCCGCTATCTGATGAACAAATTATCTGAGCAACATGCGATATAAGAAACCCGCTATCTGATGAACAAATTATCTGAGCAACATGCGATATAAGAAACCCGCTATCTGATGAACAAATTATCTGAGCAGCATGCGATATAAGAAACCCGCTATCTGATGAACAAATTATCTGAGCAACATGCGATATAAGAAACCCGCTATCTGATGAACAAATTATCTGAGCAACATGCGATATAAGCAACCCGCTATCTGATGAACAAATTATCTGAGCAACATGCGATATAAGAAACCCGCTATCTGATGAACTAATATATGAGCAATATGCAAAAGAAGAAACGCGCTGTCTGAGAAACACGGTAGAAAAAAAAAATGCTGTGCGAGTACGAGAAGAATCACATTAAATAAGTATCCAAGGAAGGCTCTGTCTGAGAAACGCGCTATCTTAGTAGAATGTAATCGGAGACACGTGCTTTCTGAGAGTACGCATTATCATGTTTCAGTGTAGAGAATTTTAGGAAATATGTCTTTTAATAATTCGCCTTGGGAGCCACAGAGTTCAAACTCTGTCCTTGACATGTTCAGCACTGACAGAGACTGAGCACATATAGCGGCAGCCAGGTGCAGTGAATGCCATTCTAGGAGCTATATGTTCATTTTTGTGTGAACACCTTCTCAACATAATATTACGCTCTTTAAAGTATTGAATAATCTGCCTGCTGCATCAGGACAATCCTGTCATAAGATCATCCACGCGAAAGTATTGAAGCGTCTGCTCATTGTGTGGGAAACCTCCAAACTTGAGCTTGCTCTCTTTAAAGTACTGAATTATCTTCTCTTTGCTCCCAAAATATGGAAAACATCCCAAGCGGTGAGAACTCTAATTGAAGTACTAAACTATCTTGTCTTTGTTCAAAAACATCGGAAAACATGCAGACTTGCAACCACTTTCATTGAAGTACTGAATTATCTTCGTTCAATTTAAGTGCCGACATTGACCAACAAAAAAAAGAAGCAAGTATTTAAGTGATAATAGCTAACAACAATAACACATACATTATCTGAGGCCTCTTACCATAATGAGTCCCACATGTTTATGAACACTTCCCATTTGTTGTCCATACATACAAAGTAGCATCCCAAAATTGATTGGTGTCTATATCTATCACCTTATTTACCTCGATCGATACTCGTTAGCACTTCACACAGACAACATAGGACTACTAGGTAAACAACTGCCTAGACCATATTGTTGTCTACGATTTTTTCTAACGAATCGATATGACCTTGATTGAATTGTTTAAAATAAGAAATATATTTTTTCTAATTTTAATTTGACAAAGTTTAATGTTTGCTTTTGAACAAAAACCTTTGATAAATTTGGAATAACGTGAACTGAAAATGTTCACTGTGATGTTTATGAACATTCTTTCTCGATTACTGGGGATGTTCTTCTTCGAGGGCGTGGCGGACAGAAGGGGGTGGGACAAGGCAAGAGAATGTAAGGGGACAGAGAAAGACCTGGTGTGACAAGATGTTGTTGTTGTTTGGGATCCAGCAGCATCTTTAGTTTCCAGGACATTAATGCTGTTTACCAATCAATATTGATCTGCACGTCAGTGCTTTTCTTTTTCGTTATCCATGACATACTGACAACTTTCCTGTATCATTTTAGCTGGAAGGATTCAATGTTCTTCTTCATTAATTGTGTTATGGTCTATGTTTTACATTCATACCTGGCAACAGGGAAGATGCATATTCTCAGAATTGTTGTTTGTGTAATCTTCGTGTTTTGTCACGCGTTTCTCGTTTTATTTAACCTTTGCATTAGCCTGAACTTTTTTCTCCCGATTCCTGTTTGGCAATCTCTATTGTTGCTCACTATGGAGCCGAGATATTCTAAATTGTGCCGTTGTCGATTTCTTCATTTTCTAGACAAGTTTAGGTCTGTTTTTGTTTGTTTTGTTGGTAGTCATTATGTTGTTTCATGCTACCTCTGGTCTCAAAGAGTGCCTGCATCCCAATTATCTGCAGTCGCCTTGACAAGATAAGAGATTGTAGTGAGAGGAGAGACCTACACGTGATGTGATCCATGTCCAGAGAGACCTACACGTGATGTGATCCATGTCCAGAGAGACCTACACGTGATGTGATCCATGTCCAGAGAGACCTACACGTGATGTGATCCATGTCCAGAGAGACCTACACGTGATGTGATCCATGTCCAGAGAGACCTACACGTGATGTGATCCATGTCCAAAGAGACCTACACGTGATGTGATCCATGTCCAGAGAGACCTACACGTGATATTATCCATGTCCAGAGAGACCTACACGTGATGTGATCCATGTCCAGAGAGACCTATACGTGATGTGATGCATGTCCAGAGAGACCTACGCGTGTTGTGATCCATGTATTGAGGGACTGTCTCTGTGATTTGTGAAATCCATTGATTAATCTTAATGTGATCTTTGAACTGATCGTTTGTCTGTTAATTAACATGATGATGATACTGACTTACTGACTCCTCATGTGACCTCCGTCTTGGTTGATTCACTCTTCACATGATCTCTGTTGACTGACTTATAATATTTCTATTCCCCAAGGCGGTATGCGTTACATTATATATTTATTTTTGCGCCTGTCGGTCGAGTGCATCCGACTTAGGCATGCATTTTATGTAGATGTCTGCTTCATCCTGCATTTTCTAAGGGTTTCCTTTTCCGGGGTAACGGCCGGTATAAGCCGTGTCACTTAACGACTAATCCACGCCATCCCCGTTGACTGACTCTAAATAGGACGCTTCTATTAAGAGACTGACTCTTATTATAATTAATTACTCTTACTGTGACCTCTCTATTGTTTGTGTGGTTCTCAGTGTATCCCTATTACCGATTGGTTAATTACTAATGTAACATTTGCACTGATTGGTCAATTCCTATTGTAATATCTGACACTAATTCACTGATTTGTCATGCATTCTTTCTACTAAACTGATCGTTTCCTTCTTTGTGTGTAATATTTGTTTCACAATTGTACACAACTATCACCCCCACAGTTCACTTCACTGTGAATTAAGAACAACGTTACTATGGAGCTATGTTATTTTAAAATGTAGTAAGAAACTTCTTCTTCTTGTGTTGTCTCACTTTCTACTGTGGCTTGAGTAACATTTGCCCCCATTTTACAACACGTCATATTTACGCTGTCTATCCACCCTTTCATCGGTCTACCTCTCGCCCTTCTTCCTGGTCTCCTTTAGAAGGTTGCATTCTCACAATGAGGCCAAACCAATTCATTATCTATTGCTCGATATCGTGTAGGCAGGGAATTGTTCAAACCTTCTCTTGAATACTCATATTTGTGATTATGTGTCTTCTGGTGTTGGTAGTGACATTTCGTTGGCACTGGATTTGCAGGTGGCTAACTTTCGTTCCTATGTCTTATTCACTGCCCATAGCTGACAACGGTAGCACATGATATGGATGAAAATGCCGTTTATCGACTGCTTTTTGGCTTGGAGGAAAATCTTGGGTCTTAGTGATCGAGACAGCTGGAAGGTTACAGCATCTGTCCTCTGCATTCTCGTGTCTATCTCTCTTTCGAGTCTGCCCCCCTCGATAAAAACAGCTCTCAAAAACCTAAATTCTTGTACACGCTTTATTTTTGTTTCATTCACGTAAAACTACTTATGCAGCTAGAAACATCACTGTCAATAACAATGATAAAATATGACAGTTCTACCACCTCGTAACCATGGAGACTGAACAACAAACTGTTCCAACCACATTGGAAACTTAACAGCGAGCTGTTTTCTTTCCTGGACCAGATGTACAAATAACAAGAGCGGATACACTGAGAACATATAGTTGATTTATAGGTATACAAAAAAAACAAACAGCAACATGTCTAGACTGTGAGTTGTCGGGGACTGATGGGAATATCAGTGACTGCGCATTATTTCTTTGATTTGAAGAAAAGGTTGTACTGTTGTTGTTATTGTTGTTGTTATTGTTGTTGTTGTTTAATGCCCACAATGAGTATGGGTACTATTTTGTACACCCTGAACAGAGCGTTCAATGGCGGGTTGTAGTAGCTTTCCTCACATCTCGAGCATGCTGATAAAGAGGACCGGGATCCTACAGGCGGATGTGCTATGCTTGGCTTCATCTGCGTGTCACTCACTACTACTGGGATCTTGTCGATCACTCACCTCGTTAGCCGGGCTGCCATGAAAACATCTCATTTCCAAGGAGGCTAAGAGGACGCCGAGGTGACGGTCTTGGCCAGTATATTTTACCTGACCCTGACTAACATGTCTGATCAGTATGTTGTGCCTGACCCTGACTAACATGTCTGATCAGTATGTTGTGCCTGACCCTGACTAAAATGTCAGATCAGTATATTTTGCCTGACCCTGATTAACATGTCTGATCAGTATGGTGTGCCTGACCCTGACTAAAATGTCTGATCAGTATGTTGTGCCTTACCCTGACTAAAATGTCTGATCAGTATGGTGTGCCTGACCCTGACTAAAATGTCTGATCAGTATGTTGTGCCTGACCCTGACTAAAATGTCAGATCAGTATATTTTGCCTGACCCTGATTAACATGTCTGATCAGTATGGTGTGCCTGACCCTGACTTAAATGTCTGATCAGTATGTTGTGCCTCACCCTGACTAACATGTCTGATCAGTATGGTGTGCCTGATCCTGACTAAAATATATGATCAGTTTATTGTGCCTGACCCTGACTAAAATGTCTGATCAGTATGGTGTGCCTGACCCTGACTAAAATGTCTGATCAGTATGTTGTGCCTTACCCTGACTAAAATGTCTGATCAGTATGGTGTGCCTGACCCTGACTAAAATGTCTGATCAGTATGTTGTGCCTGACCCTGACTACAATGTCAGATCAGTATATTTCGCCTAACCCTGATTAACATGTCTGATCAGTATGGTGTGCCTGACCCTGACTAAATCGTCTGATCAGTATGTTGTGCCTGACTCTGACTAAAATGTCAGATCAGTATGTTGTGCCTGACCCTGACTAAAATGTCAGATCAGTATGTTGTGCGTGACTAAAATGTCTGATCAGTATGTTGCGCCTGACCAGACGTTAGTCTTCCTCCCTAAGTTGTACTGTGACCTTGATATAATAAATTAAATATATGTTAATTTATCCATCGCGCCACTTATAATCTTCGACTTATTCCATGTTTTTTATTCTAACAAAACAAATGGCGTCACTGTATTCTGGGAACACCTGTGTTGAAGGACTTGGTCAGACGTCCAAGGGCTACCGAGTACGAAAGTGCAGCAAACAACAGTAACACTGTAACCTGAAAGGCATTTTGTAGTTGTTGTTTGAAGCTACTGGTGTTGAGGTTAGTTAGTTCTTGGCGAAGATTTTTTTAGTATCAGTTTATAAATGGTTCCTCTTATATCTGTAGCGTACTTGAGAATGTTGACTGGCTTTTTCCTGGCTGTAGTGCAAAGCAAGGCTCCACAGTAAGCTCATCAGTATGGAGATTACAGTATCGATCCTTAAGTCTCTTTCCAGGAGCCCAAACGTGGGATTAATGTGGGATCTTGATTACGCTTGACCCTGATTATTAGTCATCTCCTGTTGTCATGTTACAGACTTCCTGTAATGGGCCATTCACAATAGAGGCGATGTGCTTCACGTGAAGTATGATGTGGAGACATGAATGAAGACGTATGACACTAGGCGCTGATTGACGTGTCCTAGTTCAGGACTGCACAACTTGTACTATACAACCTGTAAAGTCCAACATATCGAACTATGACGATTAGCTCTGTCACTTGTTGCTTCAGGTCAATACTAATTGCTGGAATATAGGAGATCCAAGAAAATCAGACTTATACCATTTATGCGCGAGTAAAATTGCAACATCGCCGTTCTAATCGATTATCAGATGACATTTCAAATAGATCAATATTACTGTCATTTATCAGATGACGATTTTGAGCATTTATTATAAATTCACGTCGGCCATCAACATATACACGTCAAGTCAATTAAAGTTGACCTGTTTTTGTTTTTATTCATTACTTCAATTTATTGCCGTAGTTCAATTTTGTTTATTTCCTTTTTATTGTGGATAATTAAGTAAACACGAATGATGTGATAATCTATGAAGACAAGGCAAAATATAGATGTGCAGGTCACAGGTTACAACGAAACGATGGTCGATGGAACACAGCGACAGCAGTCTGGTACTCCAGAGACAGACAGAGACCGTGGGGAAGACCTTCAATATGTTTGTCAGACTCCCTTGCTGCCCCCAACAACATAAGACGCCTCGGTGGAGTGCTTACAACACACTGGACTTCCGTGACCCATGACAGTGTCCGCTGGAGTCGAAGTTGAGACCTGCTGTTGTACTGAGGACCGGGTCATCAAGAGCTAAGTAAACAATGCAATCATATTTCCCGGTTAAGTGTGATACAACTGGGTCTAGACTAAACACGTCGCAATCAAACGGGCAGCTGTCCGACATAAGTATGACGTCTCTGATGGCCAAAGGGACATAAGCACAAAAACATGTGGTACAACAAGTCTAACTAAAGCTGAAATAACTGAAGCACAAACACGGTTTCTTAAAGTTGGTTTTAAATTAGAACAGTAAGAGGTTGACTGACGTCACGACCTACATAAGTCTTTCATTATCAAGCACTGGGCAAGCAGGAACACTATAGACGGAGACAGTTAGTAGCAACTTCACAGTTTTTCATTCCCTTCAGAAGAACTAATCAGACTAGGAAAATATCGATTTATTCCAGAAATTAGTATTGACAAGAAGCTAAAAGTGGCAGAGCTAATGGACATTGGAAGAGGCGATTAATTGTGACAATTTGTACAAATCGTGTCTGCCTCGGGCTAAGGAGACAATCTACTAAATAGTGTTAAAGTTACTATTCAAGAATGCTCACCAGTTGACGATTTATGAAAGGAAGAAATAAGGAGACGCTGTTAAACTTCATCTCCACACAAACTACTCTTACAAAAGCATCAATCTGCACAAAGCTCTCTACATTGCCGTACATCTTCTCATGCAGTTACACAAGTTTCAACATCATGTCTGTCCTTTTGCCAGCCAGTATTGAGCTGGTCTAGAACCAGCGTTCAGCTGTCAGGGGACCTGTCCCAGATGTGCACGAATACCTTCTCTTTTTGTTATTATTATCCAGTATCGATGGGGCACTGAGACGCTAGTCCAGTCAGGCACAATATACTGACTAAGTCTGGGTCAGACACAATATACTGACTAAGTCTGGGTCAGACACAATATACTGACTAAGTCTGGGTCAGACACAATATACTGACTAAGTCTGGGTCAGACACAATATACTGACTAAGTCTGGGTCAGACACAATATACTGACTAAGTCTGGGTCAGACACAATATACTGACTAAGTCTGGGTCAGACACAATATACTGACTAAGTCTGGGTCAGACACAATATACTGACTAAGTCTGGGTCAGACACAATATACTGACTAAGTCTGGGTCAGACACAATATACTGACTAAGTCTGGGTCAGACACAATATACTGACTAAGTCTGGGTCAGACACAATATACTGACCACGACTACTATCTCTCTTCCATGTCGCGTTCCCTGGAAACGTCTTTGACCCATTCGTATTCGGTGGGAGTGTACGTGAAGGAGGAAGAAATTAATACCTGACGTTTTTACAACTGGGTGAACGAAGGCGTGGTCTATTTGCATGGACTACTGGTTAGAATGAGACGAAACCAATAGAGAAGCACAAAGACGAATAAATAGATTGGTAAATACATAAACTGTTAGATTGATAGACAGACAGACAACCAGACAGACCGACAGATCGACCGACCGATAGATAGATGGATGGATGGATGGATGGACGAATGGACGGACGGACGACAGACAGACTTACAGACTGACAGACAGACAGACAGACAGACAGACACATAGATAGATAGATAGATAGAAAGATAGATAGATAGATAGATAGATAGATAGATAGATAGATAGATAGATAGATAGATAGATAGATAGATAGATAGATAGATAGATAGATAGATAGATAGGACTACTAAACGATATTTCCTATTAGCAACAACCAGCAGCTGAATATGTATTATCAAATCGATATCTCTGTCTGTACGGGTTTGTGTGTGCGTCTCTCTCATTAGCGATCTAGCGTTGGTACGTGGCAACCAAGAATGCTCTGAGCGACTGACATCCGGTTGTGCAGAGACCAACCTCGAGCAAACATTGATCAAACAGAGACTAACCACGTGACGGCCTACTGGAGGAGACCCCTTAACGAGGCAAGTATGTCAGGTGGTAGAGCTAAGCTCGTACACTTTTTACGGGATTTTCATCAATTTGTGTCAAAACATATTATTGTTCAGTGCAAGCGTACTCCAAGGTTGACCAGGGGCTCTAAATCACATTGCTAAATCATTCACAATATTGACTGACATACCAAATGATGGTATGTAATCTGAAATACGCGCAAGGTTCAAACACTGTTTTAAGTGAGATCACTAACATACAGCAGAGCATTTGATTGTATTGATGGTCCATCGGAATCTTGGTCGACCTGTACTTCTACAGTAGGCAGATGTCGCTGTGCAGGTCCCAGCTCTGGCGTAAGCTGGATGTAGACAGGAGGAGGATTTCCTGCTTAGCGGGCTAGGCTCGAGCAGCTTATTACTTCTCTGGGCTGGGACAAGTGCCGCGGAGGGTGGTTAACTGATGTGTGAGTTAAATTTAATAGACTAAAAAACTAGAGCAAAGAAGACCCCGCATCTTGTTAGGCGCCATATATGCTGTTCTTAACAAACCACCTAACCATTGCCGGTGTTATACCATGTCACACAGTTAGTCGCCTCTTACGACATGCTCTCTGTGTGGCAGTGGTGCTATTCTTGTCCATGTCATACACAAAGATTGATGGTACGTTGTAAGTTGTAATAGTTTTCTCCTATTTCCTTCATCACCGTGTTCTTGAGTTGGTGGATAGGTTTGTCAAATGGCAATATCGAAGGGTTTAACCTCAACTTCAGCAGCACCACGCAATCATTGTGTTTGTACCATATTCAGGAAACAAATTTGCCCAGGTTCATGTTGATCAAAATTCCTAGACCATGTTCATGACTTACTCCTCCAAGATGTATTACTATATATTGGTCTTTTCTCGAGTCACGTCTCTGCCCCACCAAATATGTCAAGTTGCATATCACAGGCCTCAGGAATGAAACTGTCAACCTTTCCTTCCTCGCTCAGCGTCCGAACATTCCAGAACAGATCTACTCAGTCAAATCTACTGATGTTCTGAAAGCAATGGGAGATATAAACTCCAAAAGACAAATATAGAAGGGCAATTTGAAGTGGACAATATAAACGACAGGGAAGATGATTGCTACCCTTTTTATGAAGGGAAGTTATTTGTAACACAGATTCCAGCAATCTACAAGAAGAGTATACCCAATAGATGTAGCATGATATCAGATTGACTTTATTGTGATAAAGGCCAAATGAACAAATGGTTCCACAAAGGTCCAAACCTCTCCAGACCTATACATCTGAATTCAAACTTGTAGTGATTAAAATATACATCAGACTGAAAACGTAGAAAAGGAATTTAGAAGTGATCCTCAAATAGATATATCGACATTAAAGCACGGGGACGTTAAACATGAATATCTTGTGGAAAATCAACATTAAATATGATAGAAAAATGGGGAGAAGAGAAGACATGAACCAAATGGGACTGTCTAAAGCCAAGTATACAGTTGTAAAACTATACCGACAAATGAGCTTTAACCCTCTACAATTCGGCATAAACTGATAAGATGTGCGTCTTAAGACACTAATCCAATCAATTAGGCAGGACTATAAAGGGTTAAGACACTAATCCAATCAATTAGGCAGGACTATAAAGTGTTAAGACACTAATCCAATCAATTAGGCAGGACTATAAAGGGTTAAGACACTAATCCAATCAATTAGGCAGGACTATAAAGGGTTAAGACACCAATCTAATAAATTAGGCAGGACTATGAAGATGTAAGACACCAATCTAATCAATTAGGCCGTACTGTAACAGCTTAAGATAAGTCTTATCAATTTGGCCTGATTGTAAAGGGTTAAGCAAAATAAAAAAGAAAGAAAGAAAGGAATACTCCAGAATACGATAGTGACTATGTGACACACTAATGAAGAACAGTTGTTAGAATCAAAATGTAATAAGGGGCTTGGAGGGGAAGGACACAAGAGAGCTATTAACGAAAACATACACAAAACATCTTTCAAATAAGACAAGACTGGCAAAGGCAGGAGGATGCATTCACGACACGAATGATGACATCTTACTTAATGGGAAGGATATAACAAACTGTATTCACGACAAGAATAAAGACATATTACTTAACGAGAAGGATATAACAAACAACATTCATGACAAGAAGATATCTTACCATAACGACATCTTACTATAACGACATCTTACTATAGCGACATCTTACTTAATGAGAAGGGTAAAGCAAACAGCGGGGAGCCGGAAAATGAACGTGAACTGTTCGACGAAAGCGGAAGCAAGCGACAAACATCACACTTTAATAATGTAGTAGAAGACCCTTTCAGTCATGACTTACTATAGAAGACCCTTTCAGTCATGACTTACTTTAGAGGACCCTTTCAGTCATGACTTACTATAGAAGACCCTTGCAGTCATGACTTACTATAGAAGACCCTTTCAGTCATGCCTTACTATAGAAGACCCTTTCAGTCATGACTTACTATTGAAGACCCTTTCAGTCATGACTTACTATAGAAGACCATTTCAGTCATGACTTACTATAGAAGACCCTTTCAGTCATGACTTACTATAGAAGACCCTTTCAGTCATGACTTACTATAGAAGACCCTTTCAGTCATGACTTACTATAGAAGACCATTTCAGTCATGACTTACTATAGAAGACCTTTTCACTTATGGCTGACTAAACTGGTCCAATTTCAGTCATGAATGAATATTGTAGTCCTGTTTAGTCATTAATGACTATAAGATAATGCGACCTTGGAGTTGAAACTATAAAATAGCCCTTTTCAGGCATGACTGACTATTGCTAAGATACGAACTTGATGTGTAACTCTTTATAGTCGCCCCTTTCATTGACGACTGACTATAGCATGATTCGACCTTAGTCTGGTAGCTCTCTACTATGTTTTTTGGGTGGTCTTCTTTCTCTTTGGGGCATTGCTGCTCACTTCTCAGTGCTGCAAGAGCATATATCCCCAATCATAAGGTAGCACGTCAGGGTACATCTACACTTGGATCGGTTTGCATCTCAAACTTCCCAACATGTCACATCCATGTCAATTTAAGAGACCTGCGCGAAGGCACACCTCTGCCTCTGTCCCTCTGTTCCTCATTTTTCAAAGAATAGATCGCAGGTGCCCTAAATGGATGGTGTCATGCATGTGTTCTTGCTTGTCATAGATTACGCACGTTCCAATACCATATAGGGGCATGCAAACAACACATGCATTGTAAACCATGACCTTGGTTTTATTTGTCAGTTTCTGGTTTTCCCAAACAAATGTAGCACAAAGCGACTGTCAATTTTTCCCAAACAAATGTAGCACAAAAAGCGACTGTCCATTTTTCCCAAACAAATGTAGCACAAAGCGACTGTCTATTTTTCCCAAACAAATTTAGCACAAAGCGACTGTCTATTTTTCCCAAACAAATGTAGCACAAAAAGCGACTGTCTATTTTTCCCAAACAAATGTAGCACAAAGCGACTGTCTATTTTTCCCAAACAAATGTAGCACAAAAAGCGACTGTCCATTTTTCCCAAACAAATGTAGCACACAAAGCGACTGTCTATTTTTCCCAAACAAATGTAGCACAAAGCGACTGTCTATTTCTGTGTCTAAAAAGCTTGTCGTTCATGAGGGACCCCAGGTACATTAAATGGTGCACATCTGCCAATTCATAATTATTAACCTTAAGAGTGGGCGTGGCATCTACCTCCTGTCCCATCACATTTATTTTGTTGAATAATGACGGCCTTAGCATCTTCAGGTCAGAAGTAGAGCAGGCGATATAAGACATGCGCAGAGGGGAAGAAACAAGCACACACACAATAAATATAGAAATAGAATAATATTTGGACCACAAGCTTTCAACCTTTTCAGAGTCGTGACCCAATTCCATAGACGCAAATTAACCACCGACCCAATTTTATAGAAGCAAAGTGACCAGTGACCCAATTCTACAGAAGCAAAGTGACCAGCGACCCAATTCTATAGAAGCAAAGTGACCAGCGACCCAATTTTATAGAAGCAAAGTGACCAGCGACCCCATTCTATAGAAGCAAAGTGACCAGCGACCCAATTTTATAGAAGCAAAGTGACCAGCGACCCAATTTTATAGCATCAAAGTGACCAGTGACCCAATTCTATAGAAGCAAAGTGACCAGTGACCCAATTCTATAGTAGCAAAGTGACCAGCGACCCCATGTTATAGACGAAAAGTGACCAGCGACCCTATTCTATAGAAGCAAAGTGACCAGTGACCTGACTAATACATTTTTCAGTATAATTTATTTAAATATAATTTTAACTGACGACATATTTATGGATTACGCAATCTCCTCACCTGATTGGCTCTAGAAACATACGATTGATGAAATTTCCGGGGTTTCCTTCACGTAACAAATCTCCATGCAGGACGGGAAGACGTGATTACCCCCCCCCCCCCCCCGCCCCCCCCTTTCCATAAACAAAAGGTTTATGTAAACACTCTGGAGCCCGCGCGTTGATGTATGTGACTATAGGTCACTTCAGTATATACACTGGGAACACAACATATAAAACTACTCATATTTGTATGGGTTACATTCGATATTTACAAATTATTATTTTATTCAAACTTTAAGACAGATTAAAAATGAAAATTGGTTAAAATCAATATTTTTTTTGTTGAGTTTACTGTTTCAGCACTCGACCCCAGAATAAAACTGTCTTGGGGTCGCGACCCATGGGTTTGGAACCCGTGCTCTAAGGGAATTCGGTGAAGATAAAATCACAGATCTGTGTAATGACATCTGCTATACGTAATCTATACCGAGTGACCTGATTACATCTCTCTTTATATTATTACCCTAGAAACCTCAGGACGCCCAATGTTCTTAATTTAGAACTATCCGTCTGGCTAGCCAACCATTAAGGTATTGCTCGAAATGATGCAGGAAGGAATTAGATATAGAATAGACAACGAAGTTCAGGTGAACAATCGGGGACGGCGTGGCCTCGTGGTTAAGTGACACGGCTCACAATCAGAAGGTGCTGGGTTCGATCCCCATCACACGCCAACACTGTAAAATGACTGACAGACTGAGAGCACTCTCGTTGGGTCTAATAGGGAACGTGTGCTGGTATTAGACAAACGGAAGACAGGTCAGTTGAACTATCCTAATGAAAGAGCGTCTGCTACGGTAACCCTGCTTAACCCTACAGAAATCGCAGGTTCCAGACACTTGGTCATTGACTGACTAAAAAGCCCTCTATTGATTCGTTGGGTCTAATAGTGAACGGGTGCTGGTATTAGACCCTCGGAAGACAGGTCAGCTTTACCCTACTAATGACAGGGCGTTGCTACAGTAGTCCTGCTGAACTCGAGAGGAATCGCAGACATCTGGTCCACGTGCTAGGCTGATAAGCCAACGGCGCGAGGCTACCATAGGAGGGATTACGGCCAAACGTCTCTAAGCCGGAATCCCGCCCTAAATCTCAGCACCACTGCGATGGGAGGCTACGATAGGGTTGGGACCTGGGGCTCGTGTCCCAGCCCGACCCGGTCGAGCCGCAGAAAGAGGTCTCTGCCGTCCGCCGATCAAAGCGGGTGGGAAGCTGCCCGATATTCACCCCATACGGCGTTGAGGTGTGAAACCACTAGTAGAAGACTTAGTTCTCGGTCGGGGTGTCGTAAGCAGTAGAGCAGCCACCTCACTGCGAACTGTTGACACGCAACCCTTGATCATATGATATGTCCGCACACCAGGCGAACAACAACTCCGTGCCATTACCAGGCTTGTCCCCTGGTTAAATGCACTCCTTCGAGAGGAATCGCAGGTCTCTGACATTTGGTCCACGTGCTTGGCTGATAAGCCCGGCTCGGTCGAGCCGTAGAAATGCACCTGGCCAAATGCACTCCTGCCTCGCTCTTTACCTGCTTTCAGCCATCCCAATGGACGGAGAAGAGATGCAGTCCAGCGGACATTGCACCTCTGCCCTATTGTGACAACGTCCCAGGTGGCGGGGAATATTAGGCGTGCCATCACTGCAGATGAGCCGAGAAAATAAAGGGAGCAAAGAGATACCTCACTCACATGCATATGCTACGCTTCTGGCAGGACGTGACGATCCTGAGACACAGTCACACTCTTCCGGGATAGTACAAACTAGTACATAGTCCATCATATCATTGCCAAACCCTATAGACACGAGTGGGGAAGACTCGTTAGTCCTGCAAGACAACTTCCCTAAGAGAGACAACTCTGACCAAAAACAACTGCTGCCTTGCAGATAGGCTAGGGACAGCCAAAGGCTAAGGAGGGCATCCCTACAGAAACGCCTGTTGAAATCGGATGCACTGAGCCACAAGCTTAACAAAATAAAACAGTGCAACGTAAATATCGCTGTAAACAGCGTACGAAGAAGAAGAAGAAGATCCACATCACAGCACCGGCTGTTACCCCGGGGAAGCAAACCCTTAGAAAATGCAGGAGGAAGCAGACCCTTACATAAAATGCGTGCTGAAGTCAGATGCACTAGGCGCAAATAAAAACCACAGTATAACGCACACATCCTTGGGGAATAGAGATATTAGAAAAACGCAAACAAAAGGGAAAAAAGAAAAAAAAAGGATGAACAATCTGGATTTCGACACAAGAGCGGAATATGAAAAGCAATACGCTATAAGAACACTAGTGAGAAAATATTGAGAAATACACACACATATTTAAATGTGCTTTATATAAAATAAATGCCTTTGACTGAGTCCAGCACGGAAACCTTATTCCATGTCTGGAAAACATAGACAGAAGAAAACCAAGTATAACCTAAACTCCTAGCACAATGCCACTGTGAAAGTCTAGCCAGCCTACTTTACTCACGTGTACAGATGTACAACCAGGTGTCCGAGAACGTCCGAGTGTTGTCCTCTTGTCTGTTTAACATATAGTAAAGAAAGTAAGTAAAGTATCCCATAGCATTACTGCCGTAGGGGTGTGAGGTTTTAACGATCTCACATTTCAAAGGCTCGGCTATATGAGGGCGGTAGCCATCTCCTCTCCCTCGCCGCTTTTACTTCCCGGACTGAACCGGTACCCATTTAAGGCTGGGTCGACCAGGGATTCATTGTGGTCTGAACAAAATATTACCGCCTCAATTGGGGAATGAACCCAGGACCACTCAGATGCGAAGCCAGCGCGCTAACCACTGCGCTACATATACACAGAACATATTTGTCGACAGATACAAGAAATGGTAGGGCTCTTTAACAATGGGGTATCAACAAATAACATCATACATGCAGGGGACACAGTTCCGCTGGTTGAAAGCGAACAAAAAACTGGGATCAAGACGCTGAGCAGCCCATGAGCTGCAGTGGTCAGCGACCCATAGCTGACTGCTAGCGTCAGGGCCAGCGAACCAGAGCTGCCAAGACGCTTCTACACCTCCACGCGGTGATCCTGGATAGCAGGCTGCAGCAGGGCAGACTGAGTAAGGAGACGGGATCGAAGAGGGAATGCTAACCCAGTACTCATAAAATGCTTGCTGAAGTCGGATGTGTTGGACCGAAAGGTGCAAATATCGCAGCCAAGCTGTAAACTACGACACAACACATTCCGTTCTCTGGACTACATTCTAAGACTTAAGCTATTTCAGGGTTTGGTAGTTGGAGATTGAGAACGAACAAACGAAGAAGAAAAAGAAGAAGAAGAAGAAGAAGAAGAAGAAGAAGAAGAAGAAGAAGAAGAAGAAGAAGAAGAAGAAGAAGAAGAAGAACTACCTGACTTGCGGACTTAAGTCAAGAACGAAAGTCAAGTGTTTGGATCAGACATTAACATTGAGAGAACAAAAACTATGATATTTAGCTAAGTAAACAAAACTTCCAAAAGATCAGGTAATAGCCTCTACCATTTGAACATACTGAAACAACAACAGGAAATGGAAATAAGGAAGAGGTGGAAGTAGACTGACGTCTGGTCAGACAAAACAAACTGATCTGACATGTTAGTTAAGGTCAGACAAAACATACTGATCAGACATGTTTAGTTAGGGTCAGACAAAACATACTGATCTGACATGTTAGTTAAGGTCAGACAAAACATACTGATCAGACATGTTAGTTAAGATCAGACAAAACATACTGATCAGACATGTTAGTTAAGGTCAGACAAAACATACTGATCTGACATGTTAGTTAAGGTCAGACAAAACATACTGATCTGACATATTAGTAAAGGTCAGACAAAACATACTGATCAGACATGTTAGTTAAGGTCAGACAAAACATACTGATCAGACATGTTAGTTACGGTCAGACAAAACATACTGATCAGACATGTTAGTTAAGGTCAGACAAAACATACTGATCAGACATGTTTAGTTAGGGTCAGACAAAACATACTGATCTGACATGTTAGTTAAGGTCAGACAAAACATACTGATCAGACATGTTTAGTTAGGGTCAGACAAAACATACTGATCAGACATGTTAGTTACGGTCAGACAAAACATACTGATCTGACATGTTAGTTAAGGTCAGACAAAACGTACTGATCAGACATGTTAGTTAAGGTCAGACAAAACATACTGATCTGACATGTTAGTTAAGGTCAGACAAAACATACTGATCAGACATGTTAGTTAAGGTCAGACAAAACATACTGATCAGACATGTTAGTTAAGGTCAGACAAAACATACTGATCAGACATGTTAGTTAAGGTCAGACAAAACATACTGATCTGACATGTTAGTTAAGGTCAGACAAAACGTACTGATCAGACATGTTAGTTAAGGTCAGACAAAACGTACTGATCAGACATGTTAGTCAGGGTCAGACAAAATATACTGACCAGACATGTTAGTTAAGGTCAGGCAAAAAAATTATGGGCCAAGACTCAAGACTCTCACCTCGACTTCCACGCAGTCCTCACTGCAAACGAGCTGTTTTTTTATTGCAGCCTGAATAACGATGTGGAGGATCGACATGATACCCGTATTAGGGAACGACACATAGATGAAGACTAGCATAGCACAACCAACTGGAGGACCCTGGTGCATTTTAATCAACACGCGCCGGATGTAAGGGAAGCTACAACAACTCGCCACTAAACGTCTTGTTCATGGCTTCAAAAGAGTAATCCTACTCATTGTGGGCATTGATTAACAACAACAACAACAATAACAACAATAACAACAACAACAACAATAACAACAACAACAATGTAAACAGTTTGACAAAATGCATTATTTAAATATCAATGCTAGCTCAAATAAATATGAGAGAGACACATTTATACACATTCTCTGACTGTATGATCTAGGATAGCTTGTAACGAGAGAAAGGTTTTGTGTGTGGGTGTGCATGCGTGTGTGTATGTATGTTGTGTGTGGTTGTGAGTGTGTATGTTGTGTGTGGGCATACGTGTGTATGTTGTGTATGTTTTGTGTGCGTGTTGTGTGTGTGCGTCCGTGCGTGTGTGTGTATGTGTGTGTGTGTGTGTGTATGTGATTTGTACGCTCTATACGTTCACAGCTATTATCTTGTTTATCCATATGAAGATTCCCCATCTAATCTGTAATTGTAGATAACATGTTTACATTTACCATAAATAAGGTTTATTTGTTTTATTTTTCCTGTCTTAAAACAACAATTAATTTGTTTAATGTATAGCATACATATCGTTTTTTTCTATTTATTTTTGGAATACCACACACAGTTTCCTTTTCCTGCGTCTCATATTTACAGCTTGTTTGTTTTCCTTGTACACCTTTCATACAGCGTCAATTTGTACTGTTTTGTTTGTCAGTAGCATCCTTCAGATACGTTCACTAGGTAGAGAACTCGGGTTTGTATCACGTCTCTTGTTTTGCTGTTGGACAGTATTTACATATTTTTCATGTAACAAATTGTTGTCCTTGAGTTCGCTGTCACTTCTATTCTACTTTCCTAACAGCTGACTAGGCTCTGAGTGTTAGTTACAGCTGACTAGGCTCTGAGTGTTAGTTACAGCTGACTAGGCTCTGAGTGTTAGTTACAGCTGACTAGGCTCTGAGTGTTAGTTACAGCTGACTAGGCTCTGAGTGTTAGTTACAGCTGACTAGGCTCTGAGTGTTAGTTACAGCTGACTAGGCTTTGAGTGTTCTTTACAGCTGACTAGGCTCTGAGTGTTCCTTACAGCTGACTAGGCTCTGAGTTTTCCTTACAGCTGACTAGGCTCTGCGTGTTCCTTACAGCTGACTAGGCTTTGAGTTTTCCTTACAGCTGACTAGGCTCTGAGTGTTCCTTACAGCTGACTAGGCTTTGAGTGTTCTTTACAACTGACTAGGCTCTGAGTGTTCCTAACAGCTGACTATGCTTTGAGTGTTCCTTACAGCTGACTAGGCTCTGAGTGTTCCTTACAGCTGACTAGGCTTTGAGTGTTCCTTACAGCTGACTATGCTTTGAGTGTTCCTTACAGCTGACTAGGATTTGAGTGTTCCTAACAGCTGACTATGCTTTGAGTGTTCCTTACAGCTGACTAGGCTCTGAGTGTTCCTTACAGCTGACTAGGCTTTGAGTGTTCCTTACAGCTGACAATGCTTTGAGTGTTCCTTACAGCTGACTAGGCCTTGAGTTTTCCTTACAGTTTACTGTGCTTTGAGTTTTTCTTACAGTTTACTGTGCCTTGAGTTTTTCTTACATTTTACTGTGCTTTGAGTTTTCCTTACATTTTCAGTTTACTGTGCTTTGAGTTTTTCTTACAGTTTACTGTGCTTTGAGTGTTCCTTACAGTTTACTGTGCTTTGAGTTTGCTTCGTCTGCTGACTTGACGAGATGTATTTAGGAAATGGGGAATACGTCATGCCCTGCATTTAGACACCTTCTGACACGTGGTCTGGTCCTCTTCGCTGCTGGTAACTATTTTGACAGGCAGTGACAAATTGATGAATACCTTCAGTACCTAGCAGAATTGCTGGCGTAGTCAGCCGTTAAGGTAATTTCCAGAATGTTTAAGTTTGTATTGAGATTGTTGGACGAACCGGACTGTGCTTGGCCTATGAGATTTTCGGGGACGTAGATCTGAAGTTTGAGATAAGATAGTCTGTTGGCTTGGCGAATATCTGGACTCTGTCCATTATCAGGCGGCTGTTTGCTTCTGTACTTGAGAACCAAGTGGTCAGTTCCTGTCCGCTTGATTGAGATTCGGTAAAGTCTAGTAAACAGGCAAAGGTGGTCTCGTAGCAAACTTCCGTGAGGGATGAAGTGTTAAATAGGTCATTGTTCGAGGTCTTGATAATCACATAAACAAGTACAGTTAACTAACTGTGTGGGCACAAATGTATACACAAAACTTACATTACGACTAAATGAGCGTCATCAGGGATAAGACAACATATTTATTAATATTTTTTGTGGGTTCGTCTTATTTACTATTCCCACAGGCACAATGTTTTTATTTTGCACCTGTCGGCCAAGTGCATCCGACTAATGCTCTGCTTCCTTCTGTATTTTCTAAGGCTTTCACGGGGTAACGGCCGGTGCTGTTATTGTGGAACGAACTCAGCACCTTCAGATTGTGAGCCGTGTCACTTAACCACTAGCCCACGCCGTCCCCCTAGAAAACAAATAACTAACTTAATAAGCAATGGCGGGATGGACTGACCAAGGGGCTAGGTCCGCACTGGTACAGCACTGCAAATAATCAAGACACAAACAAAAGATTATTGATTTCCTCGCATACTTGCCCGTACTCACACCGAAGATAAAAGGAACTAACTGTAATGACAGCGATGAAGACGAATACGAAACGGAATGTTTAAATCAGTCTCAGCAAAATGAATGCCTGATAAGTATGGGTCGACCGAGGAGCAATAATCAAATATACTCTTTTTTAAAACTTTGTTACTTAACTTCACTATTTGGTATGTATTTATCTATGTAAGGCTCAATTTTTGTACTTGGAAATGCAGACACTTCCCAATAATCTAGAGAGCTGACATTTTCAGTTCACGTACAAACCTGATCGCAATACACTAACAGAGACATTTTTCGAATAGTATTTGGACAATTTCGTAAAACTGCAGACTATCATCATCAGCGCCTCATATATCACATCCTTATTATGATATCACGTGATCAGAGCAGCCAATGAATTCCGCAGTATAAAAACTTTTTTTGTTTAAAATGTTTTTTAACATCACTTGTTTTTAATGCATTGCCTCCTTTAGCTATACGTTTGGTACCATTTGCATCTACTTTGTTGTTGTTGCTGTTTTTTTTGTAAATGTGCACATTGAGTATGGTGCTGGTTGCAGCAACTTCCCCCCCAGCTCGAGCTTGCTGATGAAGGTGGATCGGAGTCCTTCAGGCCCTTGCGCTATGCTTAACTTCATCTGCGAGACGCTCACTACTACGGGGATCACATCGATACTGCCTTGCTAGACTGCAACGAAACATCCTGTTTCAAGATATAACTGCATTGAAGTGAGGTGGGATCTTGGTCAAAATATTTCTTCTGACCTGACTAACAGTGTCTGAAAAGTATGTTTGCCGTACCAGACTAGTCTCTTCCTCTTCCCGCTCCTCTCCTCACCTGACCAGACTAGTCTCCTCCACTCCCCACCTGACCAGACCAATCTCTTCCTGTCCCCACCTGACCAGACTAGTCTCCTCCTCTCCCCACCTGACCAGACCAGTCTCTTCCTCTCTCCACTCCTCTCCTCACCTGACCAGACCAGTCTCTTCCTCTCTCCACTCCTCTCCTCACCTGACCAGACTAGTCTCATCCTCTCCCCACCTGACCAGACCAGTCTCTTCCTCTCTCCACTCCTCTCCTCACCTGACCAGACTAGTCTCCTCCTCTCCTCACCTGACCAGACTAGTCTCCTCCTCTCCCCACCTGACCAGACCAGTCTCTTCCTCTCCCCACCTGACCAGACTAGTCTCCTCCTCTCCTCACCTGACCAGACTAGTCTCCTCCTCTCCTCACCTGACCAGACTAGTTTCCTCCTCTCCTCACCTGACCAGACTAGTCTCCTCCTCTCCACACTTGACCAAACGTTAGCCTCCTCCTCTCCCCACTTGACCAGATGTTAGTCTCCTCCTCTCCCCACTTGACCAAACGTTAGTCTCCTCCTCTCCCCGCCTGACCAGACGTTAGTCTCCTCCTCTCCCCGCCTGACCAGACTAGTCTCCTCCTCTCCCCGCCTGACCAGACGTTAGTCTCCTCCTCTCCCCGCCTGACCAGACGTTAGTCTCCTCCTCTCCCCACCTGACCAGACTAGTCTCCTCCTCTCCCCACCTGACCAGACTAGTCTCTTCCTCTCCCCACCTGACCAGACTAGTCTCTTCCTGTCCCCACCTGACCAGACTAGTCTCTTCCTCTCCCCACCTGACCAGACTAGTCACTTCCTGTCCCAACCTGACCAGACTAGTCTCTTCCTGTCCCCACCTGACCAGACTAGTCTCTTCCTCTCCCCACCTGACCAGACTAGTCTCTTCCTGTCCCCACCTGACCAGACTAGTCTCTTCCTCTCCCCACCTGACCAGACTAGTCTCTTCCTGTCCCCACCTGACCAGACGTTAGTCTCCTAATCTCCCTACCTAACTAGACGTTTGTCTCCTCCTCTCCCCGCCTGACCAGACGTTAGTCTCCTCCTCTCCCCACCTGACCAGACGTTAGTCTCCTCCTCTCCCCACTTGACCAGACGTTAGTCTCCTCCTCTCCCCACCTGACCAGACGTTAGTCTCCTCCTCTCCCCACCTGACCAGACGTTAGTCTCCTCCTCTCCCCACCTGACCAGACGTTAGTTTCCTCCTCTCCCCACCTGAACAGACTAGTCTCCTCCTCTCCCCACCTAACCAGACGTTAGTCTCCTCTCTTCACTTGACCAGTCGCTAGTCTCCTCCTTTCCCCACCTGACCAGACGTTAGTCTCCTGTCCCCACC
>JAVGWX010000013.1:15299901-15352401 GCA_036924085.1 Ariolimax columbianus
AATAACTGACACTTTTTCTAGATTTATCAGTACAACAATATACATATGGAAATAACTGAAATCTTTTCTCATAACATATTACAATTTTAAAATATTTCTTTACCACACTATCGAAAATGGATGTTTGAAGAGGCCACATAGTGCAATACGTGTTGAATTTAATTTATCATTTTAGGTGCATTTCTTACGATGCTACATTTTCAACACTAACCATCATCATAGGCGCTTCAGTCTCTACAGACTTATGAGCGTGGCGCACTGTGAGTCTTGTCCAGCTTTGTCTCCTGTATTTAGATATTGTTTGCTATAACTGTAAAGTGACAGTCTCTGCTCTAGATCGTATACCCATGCTGAGGAGGCTGGCTTGCCTGGCTGTTCCTTGATCTCTTCAGTCTGTCTCTTTTCTCTGCAGCCGGAAGGCCTCTGTGAGCGTCGGCAGCCACTATGCCCCCTCTAACCGACTGTCTCCAAACAGCTCGATCCTGAGCAACTGTTTCCCAGTCCTCGGATGGGATGTCGCATGACTCCATGTCCCTCTTGGATACGTTCTTGATTCGCACCACATACTATAATGTACTTCTGATGTAGAATACCTACAAGTTGTTATTTCCCAGCACAGATTCTATATTCAATAAATTCAGATATAATACAAGATAATATAATCTATGCCAGGCCTGTTCAGTTGATTTAGAAACAAAAAATAAACTATTGAAAAATGAAAACACAGCGACATTATTATCATCATGTGACATTAGGAGGCAGATTTTTCATATTCAATAATAATTTGTTGGTATAAAAGGACACATCATTGCTAAAAACTGCAAAACGAGCGATTTACCGTTTTGACACCTTTCATTGCGGCAAATGTTGGCATTGGTGCTGTTCACTGAGAGGATATGTTTCGGTAGGGAATAAAGTCCGCTTGCCCCTACAGTCAACATGAAATGTGCAGGCTAAGACAATGTGTAAAATGTCTGATGGAGGTTTTGAACGCTTACCCCAAAGGTTAGAGACCAATATAAATATTTTTGGGGCAAACTGTTTTTCTTGGCTGTAATATCCTAGTTAAATGTTATCTGTCCACAGCCACTGAGTATGCCGGATTTAACATGTCTAATGGGTATTTGAAAAGTATTTTCCCTGTAAAAGCTGTCAATTTATAACGGGCTGTGTCAGTTGAAATAAAATATGTTTTGATTGATCTCTGTGTTAAAATATTGATTTGTTTAATCAATAGTGTCCTTGTTGTTTTTTCTTCTTCTTTTCCGTATTTCATTCCAGCCGTAGTATTAGGCTGTCACTACAGACTACATTCTTTAGAACACCTACGCCAAAGCACTTTGCCTGCGTTTGACCCTGACTAGCATGTCTAATCAGTAGATTTTACCTGATCCTAACATATCTGATCAGTATGTTTGGTATGATCAGAGATGTGTCTTAGCTGCTGTCGTTAAATCAAGTATTCGCTAAACAGGAACCTCCAGCCTGTGTCTGTCTTGCTTGAGCGGATCCCCCAGGCATACAATTTCTCTTAACAATGTTTATATGAAATTAAAATATTATGTTTAAAAAAATTAAGTGTTCAGTATATATATGTTATCTTGACTTCTGTTGTTTGTTCCATTTCGCAGTCCATGAACAGAACGAAGAAAGGAGAGTTTAGTTCCACCAAATACACACAGTAAATAGACAAATGTGGCCTCGTCTACATAACTTTATTTCTTTACTTTCAGAAAAATCCAGGAAAGTAAATTGATTCGTGGCACGTTTGTCTCAGAAATCTGGAAATCTTGTTAACAAATCTGCGAACAAGGAAAGACTTTGTCTGCATTGTTTGGTCCAATTTGGCCATGACCTCAATCTTGAGAAGAATAATGCAGTAACATTTTGTAAAGCTCGCAGTGAATGGCTGTCAAGCCTGGGCTTCTTCCGCTGCGGAAACTGGATAGAGAAACAATAAGAAATTAAGTTAAAAGTGAATAAATAAAAGCTTTTATTATGGGAGGGAAATTGGAATGGTAACCGAGCAAAGGGAAGATCAATATTGTATGTGGATCGAATCTTTGAAGAAGAAATAAGTTTCCTGTTTAGTTGTTAATTCTGACAGCATTATCTCATTACTGTCTTCTTATTGAACTCATCGCTCTCAGTATGTTCAGTCCATCTCCCAACGGAAAACATAACCAGAGTTCAGCCCTGGAAGTGAAAAAGATACGTGACAAGTTGTGTTGCTAGGAAAGCGAAAACTGCTTAAATTTGACGGACAAAAAAAGTATTGAAAATTTTCTGTTCCTCTGCAACCCCAACCCTTTCCCCACAGTCCGATTAATTAAACGGTCACTATTATTCTGTTTTATTGCAACCCCCCCCCCCTAGTTAGAGCTAGGGGGGGGGGACGGCGGGGGGGGGGGGGTAATGAACCGCGTCTAATATACCCTTCCCCCTCCCCCCGCTATCTCAACTCGACCCCACACGAATGCACATTTTTTGTGTTTCTTGAAACGCGTCCCATTTTTCTGAGTACTCTCACTTCGTGCACAGTAGTTTTGTCTTATTCATATTTGTTATGAAATAATAAACTGCATTACTTTACTGATTTGCTGTTATTTTGTTTTGGAATTGTAAATATCCAGTCCATATTCGTTAGTTCTACTCTTAACTTGACACACTTAATTTAATGGTATAGCGGTTAGAGTTCCGTCTACCTGGTTTAAGGGGTAGGTCTCAAACCACAGACGCGCAAGCTCGACTCTACTTGCTGTATAAAGGTATCTGACTTGCAATAAGGGAAGAAAAACAAAGAGGAAAACAGCTGATCATTTCACCTTAGTAAAACCAGCAACCGTCTGACACGACTTGTTAACAACTCTATCCCCGACGGCACAATTTTTGTGGAATTATTTTTACTTTTAGTTATCCCACTATCTCTCACATTTCAATAATGTGTTGTCTCCATAAATACAACAGTCTGCATTGGTTCATTTGACCGTTCATTTGATATGTAAGACGATTATACGAGATTTAAGTAAGGAAGGTCACCACTGCCGTCATTATATCGTCCTGGGATACTTGTCTCCGGTGGCATGACGTAGTCGAAACGATGGGGAGCGTGCAGGATTCAGATTTCAGCTCAGTAATTAGGCTTCTTCTTCTTCGTTCGTCTTCGGACCTCAACTTCAATGACTGTAACGAAGGCAACAGTCGACTCAAGGCTCTGTACGATTCCGAACAGCTTCTCGTAGAAGGACACATACGATCCTCCATGGAAAGGTGCAAGGTGGACGACGAACAGGTCGTTCCAAAAAGAGATGGAAGGACAACATGAAAGAATGGGCCAATCTCCGATCAAAGGAGGCACAGGCAGCGGCCTCTGAGACAGTGGTAGCGTGGACTTGTGGGAGTGTCTTCAAGTGTACCCCAACGACCTCACCGGTTACAGGATGACTTGACTTGACCTAACTTGACTTGACCTGGCTTGACTTGACTTGGCCTAACTTGGCTTGGCCTGACTTGACCTGACTTGACTTGACCTGACTTGACTTGAGTTGACCTGACTTGACCTGACTTGACTTGACCTGACTTGACCTGGCTTGGTTTAACTTGACTTGACTTGACTTGACCTGACTTGGTCTAACTTGACTTAACTTGACCTGACTTGGTCTAACTTGACTTGACTTGACTTGATTTGACTTGACTACTTTCCCGTGGATATGTAACCCACACGGAAGTGATGATCTTTAATCCACCGCTGCTACAGAACAACAGCAAACACAATTTGTATTATTTTTTTTAAAATAAAGAGACGATATTTATTTTCTTCTCCATCTCTTTGTCGGGTAAATCTATTAGAACAAAATATTTGACACTGCTGGAGTGAACAGTAGGAAGAGGATTATTGGTTAAAAACATCACCGCAGTAGTAATAATAGGGCATGGTTCTAATACAGTACTTATCAGCAATGTTAGTGATAGAGGTATCCACAGCTGTTGTAATATTCACGCTGTAGCGGAAAACAGTAGTGAGGTGTGTGTGTGTGTGTGTGTGTGTCTGTGTCTGTGTGTTTGTGTGTGTCTGTGTGTTTGTGGGTGTGTGCGTGCTTGTATGTGTGTGTGCGTGCATCCGTAACATGGCAAAACGAATTTACTACGGATATAATACATCTATGTCACAGCAGGGATAACCTGCCTATTTGAATGTCTGGACTCCAATAATTCCAGGTAATGTATGTGTATATATACTTAGAATACTTGAAATACTTGGAATCCTGACATTCAAACATGCAGGTTATGTCTACTGCCAGGTAGCCAAAGGCTGTCAGTAGTACGTTCTTTAATTGTTAAAGCTTTACTTCCTGTGGCCTACGACTCTTGGGGAAACCCTATATATAGCCCCCTTTGTGTCAGTACGGTACATAAAGCCATCATTACATATTTTGCCAAAGCATCAAACCTACTTAGCTCTACCAAGACTGGTTTCTTTAGCAATGTGTTTAAATATGAAGAATATAGTAAAATTCTTGCTAGTCACATGAACATCTCTCCTAAGTCACTCTTTACGATATGCTTGGGGAAAGGAGTGGGGAGGGTGTATTCTTTGTTCCTTTGATCCATTCCGTGATATGAGCGTCCCAGTACCTCTGAGACATGATTGGTTCTAGCATAATCCCTTGTAGTTGTACTGGTACAGGTGTTAAGAGCTGCCAGATATTTATCGTTTTCATAATTATCAAGAAATATAAATCGTAAATTGTATTAGTTACTAAAAGTGTTTTAGCTTCATCTTCTAAAAGTTGGTTTTAAAATGAATTATTTACGTTAACTGTAAACATAATGTGATCGTTTCTTTCCAACAGCATAAACCGAAACTATTCGGTGCATCCCCGGTTTACGCCTGCCCGACCTAAGAAACTTCACACACGTCCTCTATTAATGTAAATTTTATATTCTCATTTTTGAGCTCTTTTTCCGTTTCTTCTTTTTTTTCTTTTTTCTCTATTTCAAACTTTTCTTCTTCTTTTTCTTCTTCTTCTTCTTCTTTTTTTCTACTCCTTTGTTCATTGTTTTATAGCGTTTGCTGGCTGCTTCGCATTTCTTCTTCTTCTTCTTCTTCTTCTTCTTCTTCGTTCGTTCTCAATCTCCCACTACCAAACCCTGAAAGGGCTTAAGTAGCAGAATGTAGTCCAGAGAACGGAATGCGTTGTGTCGTAGTTTACAGCTTGGCTGAGATATTTGCACCTTTCGGTCCAACACATTCGACTTCAGCAAGCATGTTTTGAGTACCAGGTTAGGATTCCCTCTTCGATCCCTTCTCCTTAGCCAGTCTGCCCTGCTGCAGCCGATTATCCAGGATCACCACGTGGAGGTGTATAAGGGTCTTGGCAGCTCTGGTTCGCTGGCCCTGACGCTAGCAGTCAGCTCTGGTTCGCTGACCCTGACGCTAGCAGTCAGCTCTGGTTCGCTGGCCCTGACACTGGCAGTCAGCTCTGGTTCGCTGGCCCTGACGCTAGCAATCAGCTCTGGTCCACTGACCCTGACGCTAGCAGTCAGCTCTGGTTCGCTGGCCCTGACGCTAGCAGTCAGCTCTGGTTCGCTGACCCTGACGCTAGCAGTCAGCTCTTGTTCGCTGGCCCTGACGCTAGCAGTCAGCTCTGGTTCGCTGGCCCTGACGCTAGCAGTCAGCTCTGGTTCGCTGGCCCTGACGCTAGCAGTCAGCTCTGGTTCGCTGGCCCTGACGCTAGCAGTCAGCTCTGGTTCACTGACCCTGACGCCAGCAGTCAGCTCTGGTTCGCTGACCCTGACGCTAGCAGTCAGCTCTGGTTCGCTGGCCCTGACGCTAGCAGTCAGCTCTGGTTTGCTGGCCCTGACGCTAGCAGTCATGTATAGGTCGCTCGCAAGAAAAGAACTTGGAGCGGAACTATGATACCTAAAGGGGTATTTCACTGTTAAGTCACACATGGACGATATATGTAGAATGTGTAGATCTGATAATGAGATCGGCTACTGAACCTAAGCTCAGCAAAGTCCAGTTCGATTTCAACAAGAGCAAGGGGTACACGGATGCAGGGCTTACCACAAGGCAGATGTTTGAGGAAGTGATTGGATACGACGAGTATATAAATATAGAATATATCGACCAAAACGCTTACAATAGAACCGTTATATATATTCTGGACGGAGATTTAGATGTATGGGAATCGATATTAGTTACATGACAATGTGAGGGCTAGGTTCCGAGAAAACGAGAGTGTAGTATGAACGGAGGACCGTGTCATATATGATTATCCAATCACCCAGGGTATGCGTTAAGGATGTGTGCTGGCCACGCTGTGTTTAAACATTTACATGACACAATTGTACTCGAGGCCTACGAACAGATGTCAGTAAATATGCCGCGAGAGGCAATTTATTTTTGCACTGACGTTGTTCATTATTTCTCAACATTTATTTCGGCTAACATTAATGTACTTATCCCGCCGCTTTATCAGTGTACTAAAAACCTGCGGCATGCCAGTCTTTGATCTGATATCTTAAACGCGTTTGCACTTCGCGTTCATCCACTTCGTCATTCGATAACATCTCCCGTCAAGGTAGGATCTTCTATTATGCTTTAAGCTAAACAATGCCAACATGGTATAGCAGTCGCTACACTGTCTAACGTTACTCGCCTGTCAGATGGAATCATCTCTACCAACCGACGAATACATGCTTGTGTTGCAATCTGAACATAACGACCAGGTTGGGTTTAATGAACAATTTTGGAGCGTTATTGAGAAGGATATATCCACACTGTTATACATGGTTTGACGGCCACAAACACTTCTCACCTCACTGTAAATAGGAAACGTTTCATTGTAAGATCTTTTACAGAAAGTCTTCTCTCCTCCTCAGCCACCACTCACTCTTTCTCCTGTTTGTGAACGCCTTCCAATTGACTCTTTCTCCTGTTTGTGAAAGTCTTCCATCTGACTCTTTCTCCTGTTTGTAAGAAAAGTTTTCCAACTCATGTTCTCCTGTTTGTGAAAGTCTTCCATCTGACTCTTTCTCCTGTTTGTGAAAGTCTTCCATCTGACTCTTTCTCCTGTTTGTGAAAGTCTTCCATCTGAATCTTTCTCCTGTTTGTGAAAGTCTTCCATCTGACTCTTTCTCCTGTTTGTGAAAGTCTTCCATCTGACTCTTTCTCCTGTTTGTGAAAGTCTTCCATCTGACTCTTTCTCCTGTTTGTGAAAGTCTTCCATCTGACTCTTTCTCCTGTTTGTGAAAGTCTTCCATCTGACTCTTTCTCCTGTTTGTGAAAGTCTTCCATCTGACTCTTTCTCCTGTTTGTGAAAGTCTTCCATCTGACTCTTTCTCCTGTTTGTAAGAAAAGTTTTCTAACGCATCCCTTCTCCTGTTTCAAAGAGAAGTTTCGCCGACACATTTGTAACACCTTCATCAAATAAATTGTGAGTACGCTCGTTATTTCGGCTGGCCTAATTCACGTCTCGTGGTCTCGGTACATCACAGCTACTGAAGTAAAGATTCACAAAGACTAGCCATAGCTACAAAAAAAGATATATACAAAGAGTAAGTAACATGTCGTTAGCAGAACTTCACTACCTACAACCGCTATGCTACTTGGCTGGTATATGTGTCTTGACAAGTGTACGGTACGGTAAGTTGCAATTACTTTTCGTATGTGGAGGAGCGAAAAAAATCCATGTCTGTCAATCTGGATACGAGCGTGATTCGAACCGGATACGTTGGGATTGTGAAAGGGACTCTTCATCCCTGGACCACGCAGCCTCATGTACATAAAGGGACTCTTCCTCCCCTTACCCCGCAGCCTCATGCACACAAAGGGACTCTTCATCCCTAGACCACGCATCCTCCTGTACACAAAGGGACTCTTCATTCCTAGACCACGCATCCTCCTGTACACAAAGGGACTCTTCATCCCTAGACCACGCATCCTCCTGTACACAAAGAAGTTATTTTAATTGTCAAAGTTTGAATTTTGCGAACTGAAATATGGTTGCAGAAACTTTACCTATTTCAAAATATTTAGTATTTGGAAATAGATTCCGCTAAAGATGACCGGCTTTACGACGGTTATGACAGCTTGACTAACGAGAGCTCGACTAACGAGGGCTCGACTAACGAACGATATGTGGAGTTAAACAATAACACATGTGCTTTCTTCTTTGAAGATATTTTTTGTTACGCCTTTAAAGAAAATAAACACGAAACTGTACAGAGACACGCAGCTACAAATACGTACACAGATACGCGTAAACAAACGCACAGAATACACCAATGTGTACGCGCGTACATGCACACAAAAACACGTACATATGCAAAATTTACTGGCTCGAAATGGCCAGCTAATGGGATCAGAATGCACTGCCAGATGTTATGACGCTCAAACATTCATCACGTAACTAGGTATAGCTTGGAAATCCTTGTCAGATAACAAAGTCGAATACTTCAAGTACTGTACATGTAATCGATTCACGACGACCTTGTTCTAAAAGCGACACGTTCAAACGTAGCAAGGGGCAAATGAGTGCAGAGAAACTCTCGTCAAATATTTTCTCGCCTCAAAAAATGCAAGAAGATGGAGAAAAGTAATAATCGAGGTCTAAAATGCGTATCATCTGTGGTATATGGAGTGGAACGAAAAGGACAACTGTAACCTTCGCGACATGCCATAGAAGATGGCACGAGGCTAGCAACCTCTCTTCTGTAGTGTTCTGTTCTGTTCCTAAGAATCGACTTCACTGCACTCCGAGCGTGCCTATAAGTGCTCAGTCTCTCTCAGTAAATGTCGAAAGGTGAATAATGATGGTTCCTGCAGCTCGTTGATTGTACACACTTTTCCGCACTCTATTCTGCAGTAGTCTGCTCTAACCTTGTTCGATTTGCAGTCTGTCAATTGCTGATCGATCTATTGTGGTGTCATCAACTAACAGACGGTCCTTGATAGACTTCAAAATGCCACTCCTATCCATATCTAGTGTACCCATAATTGATGCCTGTGGAGCCAGGATGTCAGCTCTATCGTTGTCCTGAAACGCAGAATGGCCAGGACAGTAGATTCACACAAGCTCCCTCCAGGTTTAATGCCTCTACAGCTGCCACCCAGTCATGCCTTAGCCAGCTCTTCTGTATTTCCGAAGTACGGATTGTGAGGCTGAAACGATGTCACCAGTTAAAGAGGTCCCAGATAGCCATCTCAGAGTTATTGCCACTACTTCCGTCTCCATTCACGTTAAGCCATTGCTGCAGAAACCGTCACGAGTGATCTCATACCGACTTCATGTAATGGTAGCTGCATGCTTCATAAGGAGCAAGCAGGTGAGAATGTTTTTAACTGACTGAAAACGAATATGCCAAGGACTTGAAAAGGTAAAAGTAAAGTATCCCATAGCATTACTGCCGTAGGGGTGTGGGGTGTTAGCGATCCCACATTTCAAAGGCTCGGCTATATGAGGGCGGTAGCCATCTCCTCTCCCTCGCTGCTTTTACTTCCCGGACTGAACCGGTACCCATTTAAGGCTGGGTCGACCCGGGAGCCATTGCGGTCTGAAAAAAAAACAGGTAATGAAAAGGTAATGGTTGTTTTTGTTATTGATTAACTAGGTATGCCAAGCTGTTCGCACTATCCAGTGCCAAGAATTTACATGTGATTTGTACTTGGCCCAAATATTCATAGGTTTTTCCTGTGGCGTTTCTGCATTTCAGCAACATGTTGAGTTGGAGTCAATGAGTTCCATCCGTCTATTAAGATATGCTGTTCTGTTTCGGCATACGAGGTCGTAAGACCTCTGGTCTTAGACTTACTAGATTGGAAGCGAGTGACTTACTGTGCATTTCTCGTCATCCAAGGGAGCTGTCAAAATACCAAGTGCTAGATGTGCTCTGGTTCTGGGATATCTCAATGAACTGTCATGTCTTGCACACAGCCAGCTCCCAACTCTGTTAAGAGCACATGCTGCCCCGCCAGGTCAAGTACAATGCTGGATACTCAAAATGCATTATCACTAGTGTAATCGTTCATTGGCTGTCGGTAACTTAGCAACAAGGCCGCACGGGGTTTTGAAATCAGTATCAGTTGAACCTTCTCCTATACGGCTAACGGACTTCATCGGTCTAGATCAGTCTATTTTAAGGGGGTCTGAGGCTCGCACCTCGCCCCTTCTCTTATACGAATTAAACCTATGGCTAACGGACTCCATTGGCCCAGATTAGTCTGGTTTTAAGGGGTCAGAGACTCCTGGGAGCATTTGAACAGAATCAAAAGCTCATTCTTGACTCCACTTCTGTCTATGACAGCATTGTGACCAATAAAAGGGAAAGGTATTACCATAACCGACATAGTAGTTTGCGAAAACTGGTCAGGGACTATGTTATATGAGGTCTCAGCTGTTATGGACTGTGTTACATGAGGTCTTTGCTGTTAGGGACTATGTTACATAAGGTCTTAGCTATTAGGGGTTATGTTATATGAGGTCTTAACTGTTAGGGACTATGTTATATGAGGTCTTAGCTGTTAGGAACTATGTTATATAAGAAGGTCTCAGCTGTTAGGGACTATGTTATATGAGGTTTCAGCTGTTATGGACTATGTTATATGAGAAGGTCTCAGCTGTTAGAGACTACGTTGTATGAGAAGGTCTCAGTTGTTAGGGACTACGTTGTATGAGAAGGTCTCACCACGTTGTATGAGAAGGTCTCACCACGTTGTATGAGAAGGTCTCACCACGTTGTATGAGAAGGTCTCACCACGTTGAATGAGAAGGTCTCACCACGTTGTATGAGAAGGTCTCACCACGGTGTATGAGAAGGTCTCACCACGTTGTATGAGAAGGTCTCACCACGCTGTATGAGAAGGTCTCACTACGTTGTATGAGAAGGTCTCATTTCGTTGTATGAGAAGGTCTCACCACGTTGTATGAGAAGGTCTCAGCTGTTAGAGACTACGTTGTATGAGAAGGTCTCACCACGTTGTATGAGAAGGTCTCACCACGTTGTATGAGAAGGTCTCAGCTGTTAGGGACTACGTTGTAGGAGAAGGTCTCACCGCGTTGTATGAGAAGGTCTCACCACGTTGTATGAGAAGGTCTCACCCCGTTGTATGAGAAGGTCTCACCACGTTGTATGAGAAGGTCTCACCACGTTGTATGAGAAGGTCTCAGCTGCTAGAGACTACACTGTTTGAGGAGGTCTCACCTTTTCTTGTAATGTGGGGGCGACAAGTTCTATTTTCATTACTTCCCTGCCTCTAACAATTCTTAGTCTTGTACATATTTACAACTCGGTAAACTACAGATTGACGCTACTGTGTACAAAACACTAGCCCTTTACCATAAGACGAAATCGCTCTAACCACTATGCCACGTAGACACTCAATATATTTACTACCAAATGATGATCATTTCGAATCAGCGACTGTAGTATAACGAGTGTCGACCGAGCTGTGCCTCTCCGCGTTAGGAGTCACTGAGTGTATTGGAAGTTCCCAGAAAACACTAACTACGCAACATACATTTACGCTTCGTGGGATTTCCAGAACTTCAAAGCACGAAACCATTACACATTCGATTCTAGCATGCACACTCCTGATGTTGATGTATTTTGAATGCATGCCTTGTTACCAAAACGCGGTCTACATGCGTTCATGTCATGATTGACCAAGATAACGATAGAAACACAACACATATAGGATATCTTTAATATGGAAAAGTTGAGCAAGTGTAACTTTCTCATAGTAAGACAGCAGAAACACTACAAAGAACGAACATTACCATTACACCATCGTTTAAAGAAGAAGACCAACAAGCAAGTAAGAAGGAAAGACAGAAAGAAGTCATTGAGAAATACAACAGTGAGTCTCAACAGCTACAATAAACATGACATCACGATTGAACGGAGGACAATATAAAAAGTCCGGATAAACACATGAACCATAGAATGACATACCATAGTATAAAAGGAAAGTAAAGTAACACATATCATTACTGCCGTAGGGGAGTGAGATGTTAGCAATCTTACATTTCAAAGGCTCTGCTATATGAGGCGGTAGATATCTACTCTCCCTCGCCGCTTTTATTTCCCGGACTGAACCGATACCTATTTAAGGCTGGGTTGACCCGGGTGCCGTTGCGGTCTGGAAAAACATATCCGCCTCAACTGTGGAATATACACAGGACCACTGAGATGCGAAACCAGATCGTTTACCACTGCACCACGCGGTTCCTTTACATAATCATTTCGGATAAACATATGTACCATAGGCTGACAACATAAACAATTCGGATAAACACATGTACCATAGAAAGACAACATAAACAATTCGGATAAACTTATGTACCATAGGCTGGCAACATAATTATTTCGGATAAACATATGTACCATGGAAAGACAACATAAAGGGTTCGGAAAAACACATCTACCATAAAAATACAACATAAAGGGTTGAGAAAAACACATGTAGCATAGAAAGACAACATAAAGGGTCCGGATAAACACATGAACCATAGAATGACAACAAAAACATTTCGGATAAACACATGAACCATAGAATGACAACAAAAACATTTCGGATAAACACATGAACCATAGAATGACAACAAAAACATTTCGGATAAACACATGAACCATAGAATGACAACAAAAACATTTCGGATAAACACATGAACCATAGAATGACAACAAAAACATTTCGGATAAACACATGAACCATAGAATGACAACAAAAACATTTCGGATAAACACATGAACCATAGAATGACAACAAAAACATTTCGGATAAACACATGAACCATAGAATGACAACAAAAACATTTCGGATAAACACGTGAACTATAGAATGACAACAAAATCAGTTCGGATAGACGTATGAATGGCGTATAGTATGACCCAACTTCTACAGCGGGTTTCATTCAAGACCCTCACAATGATGAGAAAATCACCGAAACGCAAAACATTTCCTCTTGGTTCACTGACGGATGCACGTGGAAGTCGGATGGTCATGAGCTTTGTTATTTATGCAATAGAAAGGGCTCAAGATGGACGACTTGGGATACGGAAGTCCAGTAAACAAAGAGTACACACATAGTTTAAATTACAATGTTGTTTTTATATTACTTTATTGTAACAGAGAGGAATGTCAATTTGAAAAATACAGTTTATTTGTTGTTGGTCCATCATTTGCAGTTTTGGCTTCTCTGTTTAAGCAATGGAGCCATACATTGGCTTCTCCATTTTAGCAATGGAAG
Organism: Ariolimax columbianus; assembly: GCA_036924085.1. Lineage (NCBI taxonomy): Eukaryota > Metazoa > Mollusca > Gastropoda > Stylommatophora > Arionidae > Ariolimax > Ariolimax columbianus. The sequence continues at coordinate 15,313,158 of JAVGWX010000013.1, forward strand.
CCATACATTGGCTTCTCTGTTTAAGCAATGGAAGCCATACATTGGCTTCTCTGTTTAAGCAATGGAGCCATACATTGGCTTCTCTGTTTAAGCAATGGAAGGCAAACATTGGCTTTTCCGTTTAAGCAATGGAGCCATACATTGGCTTCTCCATTTAAGCAATGGAAGCCATACATTGGCTTCTCCATTTAAGCAATGGAGCCATACATTGACTTCTCCATTTTAGCAATGGAGCCATACATTGACTTCTCCATTTTAGCAATGAAAACCATACATTGACTTCTTCGTTTAAGCAATGAGAGTCCTAAACAGTATCTTCTTCCAATATAGAGACGTTTCTTCCAAGCTAGCTATCTGCTGTTTACGTCTGCCATCCCCAATGATTTTAGCAAACTTCAGTGAAAACGATTCTGTAGCTGTTTCACCCTGGTTGCTATGGAGTTGGTTTAACCTTTTAACCCGGTCACTGACTTTAAACTTGATTTCAGCGGTTTCCATGTCTCTCTCAGATTTCGTAACATTTAAGAGACTTAAAACCTTGTCCTGGATAATGGTTAGCCATAAAACATTTAGATAAGATTTTTTTATTTTTACACCAGTTAAAGTGTTTCTATTCCAGCATTAAGGCTATGACATTTTGTTACATAAGTAGTCGTGATAAGTTTTCATGTTCTCAATTTCTTTCTCTAATTTCTCCTTAGCATTCACTTTACCAATGACTGTTAGAGCGTAAAATCATCGCTCGGTTGACTTATCAAGACAAAAGTGAGACGTTTGAAATTATTAGAATATAATTTGGCTCTAAATCTTTGGAATGTCAAATTAGTCCAGTGGTTAGAGCTCTTTGTTGTCATGATGAAGGGAAAGCGTATTTTAAACAAGAAAGACAACTTCCAGTTCACCAAGATATGTTGTTATGAATTTAGGCCCCAATGTTAGAGGTATATTGTAAAAACGGAATGCAGGAGTTTTACTGTAATCATACAGATGAATTATACTCTCTTTCTACCCTAGTGGAGCATGATGCCCCATCTACGGTGCCCCAACTGCTGACAGGAATGGCTTGGCTTGGCTTCGTTCGTTCTCAATCTCCTGCTACCTAACCCTGAAAGGGCTTAAGTAGCAGAATGTAGTCCAGAGAACGGAATGCGTTGTGTAGTAGTTTACAGCTTGACTGCGATATTTGCACCTTTCAGTCCAACACATTCGACTTTAGCAAGCATTTTTTGAGTACCGGGTTAGCATTCCCTCTTTTATCCCTTCTCCTTAGCCAGTCTGCCCTGCTGCAGCCTGTTATCCAGGATCACCGCGTGGAGGTGTAGAAGGATCTTGGCAGCTCTGGTTCGCTGGCCCTGACGCTAGCAGTCAGCTATGGGTCGCTGACCACTGCAGCTCATGCGCTGCTCAGCATCTTGTTCCCGCTGACAGGAATGATATACCACAGCTCCTCAACCCGTGCTCTTGCGTGGGTAATTGTATCACAATATGACGGACATAATATAATACTTTGCTGTTGTTGTTCTTGTTGTTGTTGTTGTTATTGTTGCTGTTGTTGTTGTTCTGTCAATGTTCACAATGAGTAGGTTACTCTTTTGTACGCCATGAAAAGTGGTGGGTTGTAGGTGCATTCCTCACATATCGAGCATACTGATGAAGGTGGAACGTGGTCCACCAGGCGGTTGTGCTATGCTTGGCTTCATCTGCATGTCGCTCACTACCACGAGGATTACGTTGCTTCCTCACCCCATTAGTCAGGCTGCCATGAAAACAGACAGTTTACAGGGAGGGCGACTAGAAAGCCGAGGTGAGGGCTTTGCCCAGTATATTTTTCCTGACCCTGACTAACATGTCTGATCAGTATGGTGTGCCTGAGCATGACTAACATGTCTGATCAGTATAGTGTGCCTGACAATGACTAACATGTCTGATCAGTATGTTGTGCCTGACCATGACTAACATGTCTGATCAGTATGGTGTGCCTGACCATGACTAAGATGTCTGATCAGTATGGTGTGCCTGACCATGACTAACATGTCTGATCAGTATGGTGTGCCTGACCATGACTAACATGTCTGATCAGTATAGTAAATGCCTGACCATGACTAACATGTCTGATCAGTATGGTGTGCCTGACCATGACTAACATGTCTGATCAGTATGGTGTGCCTGACCATACGTTAGTCTTCCTCCACAGACTACTATGCTAAATGATTGTATTTCATGTTCTGCAAAAAAAAAACCATAGCAATCTTTTCCAAGAAAACCCGGAAAGACTAAGCCGGTCTCAGTTAATGAGGATGAGTTCTAGCTGTACATACATCTGTCCATTCCTCATTACAGCCTCACGCTGATCGACACAAGTCTTCTTCTTCTTCTACTTCTTCTTCTTTTTCTTCTTCATCTTCCTTTTCGTTTCTTTTTCTTCTTCTTCCTCTTCTTCGTCGTATTCTTCTTCTACTTCTTCGTTCCCCCTTCTTCTTCTTCTTTCGTTCGCTTTAAAATATTGTCTATATCTGAAATGTTGTCTCTTGTATAAAATTCACTGTCTTTTGTAGTTCAGATACAGGTCCATAAAGTTTCTCTTTCAGTGTTGTTTCTATGGGCCAGTGAGATTTTCTCTGTATATCATATTCGGGGCAGTTTTGTAGTATGTGCTCTGCTGTCTGGGGCGCCTGTTCGCATGTACACATGGCTGAGTTGCAAATCTTCCAATTTGTGTACATGTGGCTGTGTGTACATGTGAGTCGGTTGTGTCCTGTTCTAAGGCGCAACACAACAGTTTGCTCTTGTCTGTTCATGTTATGGTAATCGTCTGGTGTTACTGTTGGTGGCTTTCTGATTGATTTGATCATCCTTATCTTCTGTTGGTATGTAACTGGCACATCTGGTTGCTCGCCTGCAGCACCCTCCTTTGCCAGTCGATCTGCTCTCTCGTTTCCTGGTACTCCACAATGAGAAGGTATCCACTGGATGACAATCTTGCGCTGGCTGCTCAGTTCAGACAGTAGAGCCTGTAGATCTGGCAGAATCTCAAATTTAAGTGCTTGGAGTGCTGATTGTGTATCTGTCAGAAATACTACAGGTTGCGAACTTACATTGGTGTTCAACAGTTTCTCAGTTGCCATCTTGATTGCTTGTATTTCTGCATCATATGTATGACAGAATTTCCCAGTTGGTACTCTGACTATATCCCTAATGTTGTTTGGGTATTCTATGTACACTCCCGCTCCACCATTCTTTACTGCATTCTGTGCTGACCCATCTGTGTATACTCAGATCCAGAGGTCTTGTAGGTATTCTTCATCCAGGAAATTGAGGATCACTACCCTACGTTGCACACTGTTCTGTTCATCCTTGTCTAATATTCCTTTCACTTTTGTTTGAATGCATACTGATAGTCCGTGCTCCTCTCTCCAAGGGGTTTGTTCTGGCACAGACTTTAGGGGGATGTCAACTTCAGGTAGATCCATAATTTGCCTGCGAAGTCGTTTCGCCTAATGCATAAAACTACTTTTTTTCAGTCTTCCCATTGCTAAATTTTTAAATCTGTCTTTCATTGGATGGCTCGGCATACAGAGGAACTTTTCTGCCTGTGTTATTACCTGTGTGTCTCTGGGTTCTCTTAGTGCTTGTATCCTTCCCATTTTCTCCATCTCCACTATAGGTGTTGATTTCATTGTTCCTGTAATGACTCTAAATGTCTGATTTTGCACCTTATCCACCTCTTTTAGGGTAGTGTTTGCTGCGGGGCACCACGCTGCTGACCCATATTCCAGATGTGGCCGTATACCTTGTAGGTAAACTTTGTTAATAATTTTTCCACTAGCTCCCCATGTGGTTCCACTTAATTTTCTCAGGATGGCTAACTTCCTCCTGGCTTTTTTGGCTGCCTTGTTGACGTGTTCCCTCCATGTCAACCTATCATCAAATGTAACTCCAAGATAAGTGGGTTGTTTATCTTCTTTGAGGTGTTCTCCATTTATCTTTATAACTCCAGCTTTTTGTTTTAGGGAGAGGGTGAAAAGCGTAGTGCTACATTTTTCTGTTTGAATGTTTACACACCATCTGTTTGTCCATGAGGTCAAGGCATCAATAGCTCATGGCTTGCTCATTTGTACACCATATTAGCAAGTCATCTGCATACATTGCAACTTTTGTTCCTTGTGGTAGCTCAGCAATCAAGTCATTGATGAAGACTATGAAAAGTGTAGGGGAAAGAATCCCTCCCTGAGGCACACCATGAGGCAGTAGATATTTCTTACTCTTGAGGCCATCTAGTTGGACTCTGGATCTTCTGTTATGTAAGTATGCTTTTATCCATTTATACATCCTACCCATCACTCCATTATTTCTCTATTTCTCTAAAAGTCCTATTTTCCAAACTTTATCAAAAGCATTTCTTAAGTCTATCCATGCTGCTAATACTAATTTCTTGTCCTGGAATGCGTCCTGCGATCTCTTGTGAGAGGTATGTTGCCTGGTCTTCAGTGGAGTTGCATTTCCTAAATCCTGCCTGTTGTGGCACAAGAAGGTTTGGACTCTCAAGATACCACTGCAGCCTTAGGTAGATGATACGTTCCATTGTTTTACAGATGCAGCTTGTGATGCCATGGAACTGTCTTTCCCTGTTTTTGAGAGTGGTATCATGATTGCTTCTCTCCAGGTCTATGGGACTGTACCTGATGTCCAACAAATGTTGAAGATCTGAAGCAGCTTTGTTTTTGCTGCTGTTTCCAAGTTCTTGATCATCTCATTGGACACTCCGTCTGTTCCTGGCGACTTTCTCATTTTCAGTTTGGATATTGAAAACTCCAGTTCTTTGTATGTGATTGGTGTCTCCATAACTTTGGGTGCGTTCCTCCTAAAAAGAACCCTTTCTTATATCGTGTAGTTTATAGCAAGACTGTATTATTTTCACGCTTCAGGCCAACGCATTCGGTTTCAGCAAAGCGTTGTGGGGACTGAATGTGCCTTCTCCATTCGATTCTTATTCTCTCAGCACGGGTGCAGTCTGTTTCCAGGGCTGCCTCTTTGAGTCAGCATAGGGTCTTGGTCCAATATGATGGGACTGTGATAGATTATTCAGCCATCTATGTACTGCAGGTACTTAAAATCAGACGCGTGTCTGGAACAGGCTGACAGCTGCCAGAGACTCATAGCTGTTTGTATCAGGGTCAACGAACAAGAGTTGAACAAGACCCTACTCCACCTCCCTCTAAGCGACAGCCCTGGAAACAGGCTGAACTAGTGTGGCTTGGTAAGAGAATAATGATCACTGTGAGAAGGTAATCCCGATATCAAAAAAAGTCAACTGAAATCAGATGTGTCCGATCGAAAGACGCTGATATCGCAGCCTCGCTATAAACTGTGATCTAATGTCACAAACGCCTTGTTAAAGTTAAACTCCGAAGAAGAAGAAGAAGAAGAAGAAGAAGAAGAAGAAGAAGAAGAAGAAAAAAAAAGAAGAAGAAGAAGGAGGAGGAAGAAGACAACGAATTCAAAGAAGTAAAAGAAGAAGAAGTAGCAGAAGAAGAAGAAGAAGAAGAAAAAGAAGACAGAGAATTGGAAGAAGTAAAAGAATAAAAAGAAGAAGAAAACGTAGAAGAAGAGGAAGAAAAAAAATAAAAAAAAGAAGAAGGAGAAATAGAAGAAGAAGAAGAAGAAGAAGAACAAGAACAACAAGAGCAAGAAGAACCAGAAGAAGAAGAAGAAGAAGACGAATCAGGATATTATTTATTTGCAGATTAGACTATTGTATTAAAAGAAGTGTCCGACATACAGTGCCTTGTAAAGACCTACCTTCCTGGTCGTGGTGTGTATATCAAGGTGGAGGTAATGAATGCACTGATATGCAGGCGTCGGAAAGAACTGCGGTTTGTATATTATGCATAAGGTGGACTTGATGAGAATTCCCAATGACCGCATGTTAGATGAGGAAGTTTCATTCGATGAGTCTGATATCCCTGGGGGAGGAACCTACCTCCTACCAGGCGCGTCAGCAGGGTTGCGGATTGCTGAAAGTCCTCATAATTTGGAGGTTAGCTGCGAATAAATAAGCAGCCGGCGATAAAAACGGGTCGGCAGGCATAGAGGCTGTAAAGAGGCAGCCCCTCCACCATGCAAGAACACAAACAGGTTAATCACCTGTTTGTCTTAACAAACGATTACAAGTCAAAAAATTGAGAAAACCGGACTGACCTCAACGGCGACGAACAGGCGAGAAATGAGGACCACGATTTACGGAACATGGATTGTACGAAGTATAAACGGAAAAGTACATGAACTAATAGAGGAGATGAAGAGGTCAAAATTGACAGTCCTGGCACTTACAGAAACAAATAAAAAGGGACAGGGCGTTCTGGATCATGACGGCAACATGCTATACCACAGCGGAGTTCCCATGAGTGAACGAGCCAGGGCAGGTGTTGGCTGTATGGTGAATAGTAACAACAAAACAAACATTAAAGGATGGAAGTTCATTTCAGAACGACTGATGGTTCTAAGTCTACAAGAGGAGGATAGTCAAATGGATATCGTCACTGTGTATGCACCAAATGAAGATGAGAGCACTGACATAAAAGATGCATTTTATGAGCTCCTTCAAAGGACCATTGACGATTGCCATAATGAAATACTTCTCCTTGGAGACTTCAACGCAAGAGTTGGAGACTATTCTAGATGGGATGGAGTGATCGGTAGGTATGGAGAAGATGTCTTAAATTACAATGGAAAACGACTGCTGAGATTCTGCAGAGAACAAAACCTTGTTATTACAAATACAAGGTTTCCACACAAGCGTATACATGCCTACACAAGATGTGAGCCGGCAAGAAATGAAAGATCCATAATTGACTATGCGATAGTGAGGGAAACTGATTTAAAGCATGTGAAGGATGCGAGAGTATACAGAGGACCAGAGATAGGAAGCGACCACTACCTAGTTAAAATAAAGAGAGAAATCCAAAATCGCTATCCAGCCAGGCAACACCCATCAGCAAGCATGAAACATAATTACACACAAGGAGAAAATAAAATGAAGGCTTACAAACTAAGAGAACCAGATGTTAAGAGGCTCATAATAACAGCAATAGAAAGGATAGAGGAATCTGAAGAAGATATGGAATTGTTCTGGGTACAATTCAAAGATATCCTCAAAGAGGCTGCAGCAGAGGCATGCGGTCAAACCAAAGAAGGGTGGAAGAGAAAGAGTACACCATGGTTGACAGAAGAAGTGAAAAGAATAATACGAGAAAAGAAAAAGGCATGAAAGCAATACCTATGGACTAGGAATACAGAAGAACAAACAAAGAAATATAAAGAATATGTAAAGTTTAGAACAGAAGCAAAGAAGACTGCTCAAGGCCAAACAGAAATCCTGGGAGGAATTTGGAGAAAAACTGGAAAATAATGCTGGAGAAAACCAGAAACTGTTCTACAGGACCTTAAAGAACACGAGGAAGGAAAAGGAATGCCCCCTGAAATTTGTTAAAGATAAACAAGGTGCGCTGTTGACCACCCCAGAAGAGGTAATGAACAGATGGAAAGAATATTTCTGAGATCTCCTTGGAGTGGAGGAAAACCAAGCTCTGGAAGTAACAGTCCCAATTTAAGAAGGGGGAGCCATGGAGGGAAACGATAATATCACAATGGAAGAACTAAAGGCAGCATTGGAGAAAATTAAGATTGGTAAAGCAGCAGGACATGATGGTATAACACCAGAAATGGTTAAATACCTGGGGAAGGCAGGAGAGATGCTATTCATGAAGATTCTCAAGGCAGCTTGGCGCCACAAGAAGATACCAAGAGATTGGCAGGTTGCAATAATAATATCAATATTTAAAAAGGGCGACAATCGACAATGTGAAAATCACAGAGGTATGTCCTTTCTCAGTGTCCCCGGAAAAGTCTACTCTATGATTCTAGAACGGCGATTAAGAGGTCTTGCAGAGCCAAATTTGCACACAACTCAATGTGGGTTTAGGGCAAACAGAAGTACGCAAGACCTTATCTTTACACTCAGACAGCTAAGTGAAAGACTATTGAAGATGAAAAGGAGATGCATCACTGCTTTTTGGATTTGGAGAAAGCATTTGATAAAGTTCCTTGTGATAAACTCTGGGAGTGCCTGACAAGGAAGAACATCACAGGACCCCTGATCTCTGACATACAGAATTTCTATAAAACATGCAGATATTATGTGCGGAAATCAAATCAAAAGTCAGAGAGTTCGAGACCACTAGCGGAGTAAGACAGGGGAACATTCTATCACCGTACCTTTTCATACTCCTCATGGATGAAGTCATAAAAGTCTGCAAGGAACGGACAAAAAATTATGAAGTAGGGTACTGAAAGATGAGACCAAATTACATATCGGAACAAGCGTTTGCAGATGATGTGGCCCTGATCACGAAATCCGAGGCACATCTACAGATCAACTTGCAGGTCTGGGAAGAAGAGTTGAAGAAGAGAGGAATGCACATCAGCAACTCCAAAACAAAAACCATGGTGATCGCCAGAGATGAGAAGAGACATCAGATAAACGTGGGAACATGAGCACTGGAGAAGGCCAGCAACTTTAAATATCTAGGAGTGGTAATAGACAGCAGAGGAGAATTCAAGGAAGAGTTAACTTCATGAAGGGCAGCAGCAGGTAGACTTTTCCATTAAATAAATAGAGAGTTCCTCAGCAAAATAGAAATAAGCAGGAAAACAAAGTTGGATGTACACCGTTCGACCTATGTGCCTGTCGTGACATATGGATGTGAGTTATGGGCAATCACCACAGTCCAAGAAAGGCAACTACAAACTTCAGAAATGGGGTATCTAAGAAAGTCGGCTCAGGTGACGAAAAGGGAAAAGATACGTAACTAGACAATACGTAGCAATCTCGAAGCCCAACCCCTGCAGACACGAGTGGAGCAGTCCCAACTACAGTGGTTTGGCCATGTCTGTAGAATGGAAGAAGATCGAATACCAAGGCGGTCATGGGATATAAAAAGTCAAGGACGCAGACCCTCGGGACATCCCAAAGTACGTTGGGAAGACAACATTCGACAGTCCCTAAGTGATCGAGGGCTGGATTGGAAAGAGACCAGGAGAAAGACGGCGGATAGAGCAGTGTGGCGTTTTCTCTGGCAAACCTCTACGCCTCACGGTAGAAGAGGAGCGACTAAGTAAGTAAGAGTCTGATATCATGAGACTACAGAAACTTGGGCGTAAACATAGGACGACTAGGAAGTGCAGCACTTGAGGGTGTATCATGAGTGTGTAAGACCAGCGAGAGACAAGAATCATCATAAATCTACATTTTGCCACCGGTTGAGAGATACATATCGACATCCCTGAGTACACTGATGTTAGTTGTGCTCTCACAATCTGGTTGACCCTGCTGTAGAACAATAATTGAATGAAGGATAATCGAAATGCAATGGACATTGACACTAACGAACATAGCTATGACGTGTACACCGTCCAGAGCGAAATAGTCTGAAACATACGCAACGACCACAAAGGCGTAGTCAGGAAAAAGAACAAATCACAACAATAACTTGCCAGGTACTTAATATACAATTGACCTATATACTTAACCTCATAAAAAACAAGGGATCAAAATACTGAGAAGTGCTTGAGCTGCAGCGGTCAGCGACTCAAAGTTAACTTCTAGCGTCAGATCCTGGATCACATGCTGCCACAGAGCAGACTGGCTAATGAGAATGGATGGAAGAGAGAAGGCTAACCCGGTACTCAAATATATCTGCTGAAGTCAGATGTGTCGGACCGATTGGTACACGTGTCAGTCAAGCTGTAAACTACGACACAATCCGTTCTCCGGACAACATCCTGTGGCTTGCAAAGTCCTTTTCAGAGATTGGTGACGGGAGTTTGAGAACGAACGAAGAAGTAGAAGATCAACAACATTACACGAGCGAGACAACAGACAGACAATCAGTGGAAGCGGCAACAACAGACCTGCAGGCCTATCGAACCAGTCTTGGAAACGACACGGAGCGACAAACAACAGTGTTAGCGCCAGATATCATGATGTCATATTGTTTACAAAATCTCTTTCTCTCTCTCTCTCTCTTTCTCTCTCTCTCTCTTTCTCTCTCTCTTTCTCTCTCTCTCTCTCTTTCTCTCTCTCTTTCTGTCTCACTCTTAATCTCTAAATCTTTATTTAAATTTATCTCTTTATCTTTATTTATTTTCTCTCTGTATTTTTTATATTTCTCTCTCTTTCTCTATCTATCTATCTATCTATCTATCTATCTATCTATCTATCTATCTATCTATCTATCTATCTATCTATCTATCTATCTATCTATCTATCTATCTATCTATCTATCTATCTATCTCTCTCTCTCTCACTTTTCCACTCTGTGCCCAACAATGGAACTTGCGGCTTACTCACAGAAAGTAACATAAAGAGACATGGAATCTAATTCAGTATGATCTGGAAATTGCAGAACCGCATCAACAGATGGCCACCTCACGTGTTCTGCAGTGTGAATCGGTATATGTGTGGACACAAGGACTTGAAGAATATAATATCCCAACGACCAATATAGCTGTAGGAGAGAATATCCCAACGACCAATAGAGCTGTAGGAGAGAATATCCCAACGACCAATAGAGCTGTAGGAGAGAGCATACCAAAGACCAATATAGCTGTAGGACAGACCATCATAACCACCAATAGAGCTGTAGGAGAGAATATCCCAACGACCAATAGAGCTGTAGGAGAGAGCATACCAAAGACCAATATAGCTGTAGGACAGACCATCATAACCACCAATAGAGCTGTAGGAGAGAATATCCCAACGACCAATAGAGCTGTAGGAGAGAGCATACCAAAGACCAATATAGCTGTAGGACAGACCATCATAACCACCAATATAGCTGTAGGAGAGAATATCCCAACGACCAATAGAGCTGTAGGAGAGAGCATACCAAAGACCAATATAGCTGTAGGACAGACCATCATAACCACCAATAGAGCTGTAGGAGAGAACATCACAACGACCAATAGAGCTATGGAAGACAGAAAGGCAGCCAGATTTTACAACTGAAGGTTCACCATGACGCTTCAACAAAGGACAGGTGCCGACAATAGAGGGAAGGCAACATTTACCAAGGCCAATGTTGAACCTGAAGAAATTGGCCCATGCCAGCTTATCTATGAAGTACCGCAGTTGAGCAAGCAGTAACGTAAACAGTTCAGACGGGCTACAAATTGCCGAAATGTAATAAGTAGCCACTTTCAGCCAAGACTGATGATCCAGTTGGGGGTAACCGTAATAATAATAGGTGATTCGTATTCGATTCATATATACAGTTGATTAGCATTTTCTTTTAACTGGTTCAACGTATCTTTAACAGAAATGGCGGCAAAACTACCAAAATTGGACAGATGACGCGGGCAGACGAGATGTTTAGAGTTCACGGGACACAGTTTGTTTTGTTGCTGTTTCGGCATTCAGAAATAACCGGACATTTGAAGCTGCTCTTGCGTGATGTTTTTCTGTGATATGTAAGTGAAATGTTTTAATATTTGAGCTTTCATAACTGAATTGTATCTGTCACACGAAACAGCTAATTCACGTTTGGGTAACTATTGAAAAATTGAAAAAAGGACCACAACAAAAGTTTACAGTAAATTTGCTCACGCTTTCTGGAAACTGAAGAGCGTAGCGGAAACTTCCATTCATAACTCGCGCCGCACGAAAACAACACTTCCCGTGCCATGATTTCAGCTCTGAATGAGCTAAAGAAAACTGGGTCACATCGATTTGAGTGTTCGGTTTGTTAAACAGATTAAGGGTCTGGGGATTTAATCAGACCCAGAACCGATCACAGCATGTCCCCAGTTATTGGTTTAAAAACATGACACATGTGCATCATCTGTTTCTGTGATGATCGTGCCGCTTGCGTGCTAACAAGCTGTGCAAGTTGGAAGTTAGTCCAAGTTCCTCGAGTTGAGTTCCTATATGTATATGTTTGTTGAAGAGCGGGCTTTGTCTGTGGCTGAAACCAGAAGGGGGTTACTGCCATACTGAGCTCATGTCGTAAAAGGTGACTAATAGTGTAGTCTACATCTTCTAGGGTAGAAGGATCTCCACCGCCTCGCTATTTCACACGCGTAATGGTTGTCGAGTTTGCATTCAGGCTTTGCAAGAAAGCGATGTAAACTATATACAACATTTCATTTCAAATTAAAAGAGGGGAGAAAAGAAATTGTTTCCATGGTGACCAGAAGAAGAAGATGAAAAAATATCTTCTTGATCGGCGTTCGTCCCGAAATGCAGGTTTGGGACGTGTATAATCATGTTGATCGCGTTCTAAACATGGAAAACATGCACATTAAAACATGCACTCACATGGACGCATTCAGACACATACAGGTTAATGCTGACACAAGTACAAATACATGCAGTTCGCAGGCACACTATCACTAATACAGATACAGTTTCACTAGAGTTCGTCCCAAAATTCTCTAACGATTTATAATTGTACTTCTCTTGAGTCAATGTAATGACATTTCGTAGGTAAACTAATTATAGTCATGACCTCGATCAACTGTTCTCCTGTTGGATTTTGCTTATGTAGGTTTAGTAAAACATTATTGAATTTGTCAGGTAGACATTCAGAAGTCTTACAGACACATTCCGCGTTCGTTCAAGAAGTACTCCTGTCTCAACGCTGTAACTCAGTTACAAGCAAGCAAACAAGCTTTTCGGGATGGGAACAGATAAACTGGACCGTTTCTCACCGCTTGTTTAATGATGTCTACTTAATATTGTTATATTTCAGTGGCGATTCAATAAGTAATTCGTTACTATACAGAATGTGACTGTACTATTGTATGGGTATTTCTGCATGAAAGCTGATAGGAATTGTCTGTATCACGACATACACGCATCTAAGAAGAGAACACAGCATGTGCTAGGTATAAGTAGAAAAGATAGAAAATCTTTCTTTGAGTGCATAAGTCAGGATTTTCAATCTGCAAGGGATACAGTCAAGCAAGGTCGAAAAAAACAAAAACATTGGTTCGACAGAGATGTGATTGGACGTGATAGTTAGAAACGTTTAGTGAAAACGAACATATTGCTGTTTGTAAACTTAAAAGTACGTCTGTAAGTTCAAATCTTTGGAGAGTTGTTAAAGTCGGTGATTTCACTTTCAGTAAATCTGTAAGCGGCAGGAATATTGTTTGCGAAATGCCGCACCTGATTGCTGCTCGGGGCAAATATCTGATGCAGAATCGTGAACGAAAGATGGAATACTACGCCATTGTATATTTGGAAGAATCGTTGGTTAATGCTCACACTACCTGTGAGAATGAATGGCAATGCCTGGACGGAAACAGGAGATTAGAAATTCCAAGTAGCAAAAGACAACACATTATGCTAGCAAAAAAGAGTGGGCTTGTCAGTGAGCAACGCTTCTTTCTCAATCAAAGACTACAGATGGCAGGGACTACCACACTGAAATGAAGGGACATATTTTGAGGGATTGGATAGGGAACACACAACTCACAATTCTGGATTAACCGTCTTGCCTTGTAATGGACAATGCATCCCATCATAATGTTGTATTGTGGGAGGTCAGAATCTCAACTTCCTCAAGTCCAAAACATGATATCACGACGTGGCTTGCAAAGGGCAAATGCCACTTTTACGACTTTCATTTGTTCTTCTTCTTCTGCGTACACAGTCAGACAGTAACCATTATTTTTTCGAAAAAAGCGGCGGTCGTCCTGAGGCTCTCGCCACTGCCATAGAGCTTGTCTTGCAGTTCCACTGGTAATGGCCACATCTGCTCTCTCTGATCCTCGTATGTCGGGCAGTTCTGCAGCAGATGTTCAGTGGTCATTTTACCAGTACCGCACGGGCATTCGTCGGTACACCCTATCTGCAATTTGTTGAATAGGTGGTACCTCAGTCTGTTGTGGCCAGTGCGAAGTCTGAAGACAACGACCTGCTCTCTTCCGTTCAACTGGTAATAGGCATCGTTTTTGGTGTAACCAGTATGTTCGCTTTCCCATTTGGTCATGTATCTGGCTTTGATTAGCCGTTTTGACTCTTCGTACATCATACTGGTATCTGTTTGTGGTAGTCTTGCACCTTCTTTTGCCAGTCTGTCTGCCTCCTCGTTGCCTTGGATGTTGCAGTGTGACGGAACCCACTGTACCACTACCCTTTTTGGTGCGGACTGCTGGCACAGTTTGCAGAGTGCTGCTCTTAAGTCATTAAGCTCAGTGTTTTTCTGGCTTTTTAGCGCTGTGACTACGGCGAGAGCATCTGTCAGCAGGACTATATGGCTCTCATTTTCACTGTGTGTCACCATTTCCGACTTTCATTTAATACCGTGTTATTGCAGCTTGTGAGACAGACTTGAACGACAAAGATGTATCCTATTGACAAAAATGATTGCAAATCATGGTCACTTCTCTTCGAATCACATTTTTCCATTCACACCTTAACATCATATAACTTATGTCGGCTGCATTTAAAGGCCACGTTGCCGCACAGTTCACGACTTTGTAGATGTGTGATATTAAAGACGATACGTAATGCCCTCCAAAAATCAATATTTGCGTACTGGCAACAATGTGCAGAGCACGTACCCCCAGAGAAGGATGCAAACTGGCAAAGAGATCGATTGCAGTTTCTCCATCCATCAGCAGTTGTGAATTTCTTACAGTCGTGAGGTTCGGAATCAAGTAGTCCACATGCCAATCTTATTTCTTACAGTCGTGAGGTTCGAACTCAAGTAGCCCACATGCCAATCTTTGTTGATGACACCTCCACCAATTACTTCACTATATCCACCACAAGTGGGTAAAGAATCCATGTTGTTTAAGGGATGTCGTTGAAGAAAGGGGGATAGTACATTGACAAGGGGACAGCCACTTCTTTCGTGAATGTCCGAATCCCTTGATTTCAATATCTTCACCAAGAACTGTCCCACGTACAAAAATCAAAGAACCGAGATATGACACTGGAGAGCGACCCTTTCTGTCAAATTGTGGTGGACCGGTGAAAACCTCAAAAAGACTCGCTCATGATCCATGTCGGAGTAAAATCATAGCACACGTCTACCGCAGAATGAGCAGAGGAACTGATAATCTAACATTACCTTTGTTTTAAAGCAAAATTCCCTATGTCATATATAGAGTTGAGGGACGGCGTGGCCTAGTGGTTAAGTGGCACGGCTCACAACCGAAGGTGCTGGGTTCGATCGCCATCACAGCACCGGCCTTTACCCCGGGGAAGCAAACCCTTAAAAAATGCAGGAGGAAGCAGAACCTTACATAAAATGCATGCTGAAGTCGGATGCACTGGCCCGACAGGCGCAAAATAAAAACCACAGTGCAACGCACACCGCCTGAGGGGAATATATAAATAAAGCGAACGCCAAAAAAAAAATATATATAAATAGAGTTGGTGCTCAACATATGTGGTAAGGATACGTCTTTGAAACGCCTTATCATATTTATGTTGTGTAAAACGGGGGGTAGCGAAGTCTGGGTTGAACGTCCCGCTCGTTAAAGAAAAGTGAACAGTCTGATATAGCCTCTCCCTTCCAGGTGTAGAGATCGCCGCTGGATTCACTGTTCGGCTTGCCGTTCTGGATTTTCTAGGCTAATGGACTCTCCTACATTATTGTGTCCCCAGCAGCACCTTCATGAGGGGCCCCCTGTTTCTTGCAGAGCTTGCTGTGGGAAGTGACCGAGTACCTGGTGACATAACGGGGCGGGTAGATTGGGCTCATTAGCCTTGGTTGGCAGCCAATCAAAGAGAAGGTAAACTCTGACTCTAAGCCCGGGTAGACGAAGCTCGTTAGCCTGTTCAGGCAGTCCGCCTAGGAGAGTAGGAACTCTGATGTTAAACCAACAAGTCACAGAGAGTGCAGGCTAGTCTCGGGACGATGAAAGTATTATTGGATGTCTCGAGTAACTAGCATCTGCGGGCAACGACTCCACTGCCTTGTGGAAACCTCGGGAAAGGGTAGGGCTACGGGATAAACCCAGACATAAAATCCGGAGTGGTAGCGCCTAAGGTGGATGGTTTCAAAATTGGGAACTCATTCCGGCAGCCCCTCCAGCTGAGCTGGTGCCACATTTTCAAGCTTTGCATTCCTTTGGATTACACCAGCGAGGCCGAGAGCAGGATCCTGTAGTTTGGGCAGCCCAGGGTCTCCATTTTCAGCGCCCAGGCTTGCGCTTTGAGAGGCTGGGCCACGCGCATTGTCTGCATAGACTGAGACGCTTATTAATGAATGAATGAGTTAATGAGTGCTGTAAAATTTAATGTATGGGTCACGCTGTTTCGAAAATTGGCAAAATTATTTAAAATCTATTAATATATTATATATCTCTGTGCTAAAACCTCGTTTCCTTTAGATTAATTGAATATCAAAACTTAGGATCAAAGAAAGTTGAAGACTACTAGCAACAAATTGAAGACTACAAGCAACAAATTGAAGACTTCTAGCAACAAATTGAAGACTACAAGCAACAAATTGAAGACTACTAGCAACAAATTGAAGACTACTTGCAACAAATTGAAGACTACTAGCAACAAATTGAAGACTACTAGCAACAAATTGAAGACTACTAGCAACAAATTGAAGACTACAAGCAACAAATTGAAGACTACTTGCAACAAATTACAGCCTCGTTTTTTTACATCAAGTCGTTTTCAGAAAAATTGATGGAGAGTATGGGAACGAATTTTGGAACGAACTAAAGCACATACACACAAACTGTAATACACATACACTAACACATACATACTAATACTTACCAAAACTAATACATACATACTAATACTAATTCATATATACATGCAAAAAAACACTAACACATACACACTACAACTAATACATACACGCTATGGTAATAAACATAGACTAACACATACACACTAACACTAACACATACATACTAAAACTAATACATACATGCAAATAAACACTAACACATACACATTAACACTAGTACATACACACTAATACTAATACATACATACTAATATACACAATAACATATACACAATAACACATACACAATAACACTAATACTTACAGACTAACACTAATACAGACACGTAAACACTAATCCATGCATACTAATACACACACTGGCACATACATACTAACACTAATACATATACACTAACGTAATACTAATACACACATAAATATCTGTACAATACTTGAGTGATATGTATTGAAACCGACAGACCAAAAACGATGCCTATTACCAGTTGAACCGAAGAGAGCAGGTCGTTGTCTTCAGACTTCGCACTGGCCACAACAGACTGAGGTACCACCTATTCAACAAATTGAAGATAGGGTGTACCGACGAATGCCCGTGCGGTACTGGTAAAATGACCACTGAACATCTGCTGCAGAACTGCCCGACATACGAGGATCAGAGAGAGCAGATGTGGCCATTACCAGTGGAACTGCAAGACAAGCTCTATGGCAGTGGCGAGAGCCTCAGGACGACCGCCGCTTTTTTCGAAAAAATAATGGTTACTGTCTGACTGTGTACGCAGAAGAAGAAGAAGAAAACAAAATTATCAGATTATACAAGATGAAGTTCTGATTCAGTAAGTTTTATGAGAGCGTCACAGAGACCGACTGACCCAGAAGAATCGATACATGTCTATATTTAAGGCCACCATTAAAGCGGGACATGGAGTCTACATAGAGTATCCAGACAGAACATCTGATGAGCTGTTTGATGCCTGTGGGGAGATATGTTCAAACTATGAGGCAGAAATAACAGCTCTATAAGTAGCTCTATACCACCTGAGGACTGTATTTGATGCTTTCCCATCAAAAGCCCAAAGCTTCGTAATCTTTACAGACCCATTATCTTCACTTCATGCTCTAGAAGAAAGTGGTCATTGTCGGCCTGAACTTACCCAAATATTTTTAGATGGCAATCAACCTATCACATCCAAAAAAGAATAGTTATGCAATAGACCCTGATCACTCGAATACACCTGTCATTGGCGAGATAGACAGACCAACTAAGAAGGGATCAAGTCAAGAACGACAATACACACCGACAGTCCTTCAGACAGTCAAACAACTAATACAGACAACGAACAAAGAGACCTGGCTGAATAGATGGTTAATGGGGAATACTGGAAGAGAAGTATATAAACATATGGCCATTCCAAGCCATAAAGACATGAACCTCCTGAGAAGGAGAGATCAAAGCATCATTTTACGACTTCGCACTCAACACATGCAACTCAATAGTAACATGTACAGAATCCCACCAGTACCTACTCTGAGCTGTGCACGCATCCCTGTGAAACTGTTGAGCACCATATTTGTTTAATTACTGGTGCTTGCCGGTGTTAGGAGAGAACTTCTTCTTCGGAGGCCAGACAAATGTAACACTTTGTACTTTTCAACTAAATAAAAGCTTACAAGCACTTGCAGATGCCACTATAAAGCATTCGGCCAAAGGGCATGAGCCCACAAGCCGCTGGATTAATAACCAACCAACCAACAATTTGGCCAATTTGCGGTCAACAGGATTTAGGTCGGAATTGTTCGGTGATCAAATTAAAAAGCAGGAGTCCAATTGGTCCAGAAATATCAATTGCTTAAGCACAGAGTGAGCGGGTCAGAGTCTACATATCGTCCACTCCCGGCACGGCGTTTGACCTAATCAGTTTCATCAACATTGGGCAGACGTTTGTCTAAGCCACCAGACGACCAGCCTTTGTCTAGAAACATTTTTAAAAATCGTAAGCAACTGTACCGATTAATTTTGCATTACAAAAACTTATCGCGTGTCTTTTGTCGCAAACGGATCTAATAATTACGTCATCTAAAAATCCTACGAACATCGCCAATTCGAAAAGAAAAGGAATGTACGAATTTTCATAATTTATTCAACTAATAAATGTGGTATAGCGAATTTGTATGGGCTTCTGTTTTTTTCCCCCTAATTATGCGTGTCAGTGTGTCTGTGTTTGCGTGCATGCGCATTTATATATATATATATATATATATATATATATATATATATATATATATATATATATATATATACACACACACACACACATGCACACACACACACACACACACGCACATACACCACCACCAAACACAAACACACACACTCGCGCACACCCGCACCTATACACTACCCACACTTATACATAGACAAATACATATAACCGTATGTATGACTGACAGTTAGCCGCCATCGTGCCTGATGGTGTCTTTAAGAGCAGCAGCATCCCTTCCCCCCCCCCCCCCCCATCTGAGACAATAATCATACTGTTCGCCAGCTCTGGTTCATGATTTTCATTTTATCTTAATTTTTTTTATCTCATCCTAGATGAGTTATTACCTATGGCTTACTATGGAAAGGGAAAAGGGAAAAAATGCAGATATCCTAAAAGAACTGTATATCGAGGCAAATTTATCTAGTAAGCAATATCTTGTCTAGATAAATCAATTATGTTGGCCAAATCAATGGCCATAATAGCTTAGAGAGAACGATACTGGAGGGCATAGGGCCAGGAAAACTTGGGCAGAGGCAGACCGAGGAGAAGATGGGCACAAGACATCACGGAGGTCCTGAAAATAATAGCCACAGAGGCGGGAGTTCTAGCTAGAGATAGAGATCAGCTTTTGTGAGAGCTGCGTTCTGCAAAGGACATGATACACGATGATGCTATATATATTCGCGGGCACACACACACACGCGCGAAAACATACACACGAGCGTACATTCACATGCGCGCACACATACACACGCGCGCACACATATATGTACAGGAGGGCAGGGTAGGACCAGGTCATCAATCGCTATTTTAAAGAAAACAACTAGATGACATACGAACTTGAAAACCATATATTTCTCAACATAATTCCCACCATCACTGACACATTTATTCCACCACTTTTTTAGTGCACTAGAGCCTGCAGCACAGACATTCTCAGGTCTTAGCCACATTCGCACTTCAAGTTTAACCTATTCCGTCATGCGCGAAGCGTTTCCTTCCAAGTTGCGATTGGGGATTATGTTGTAACTTAAACCATTCGAACACCCTACCGCAGTGGCTACTCTGTCCATCGCTTTAAACGATGTTTAAAGATCAAGTCAGGCGCATATTGTTGCGTTAACTTACGTCCTTCTTTAAACATCGTTGTCCAGTTCTTCACTGTTGTCTTCGACACACTGTTGTCCCCATACACTGCCTGCATTATGCGATGAATGTCAACTGGTCGATATCCTTCAGCTGTTAGAAACCGAATCACCGCTTGCTGATCAACTCTGGACAGATTCCGTATCACACCCGCCATGTTTTAAACGGTCTACTGAGGAAACTATGAGTCGAAGGATAATGAAATTTTGCAAAAATTACAGTTGGTATATGCTGTTTACACCAGAAGTGACGTCATCATGCGCATCGTACGTATGTCCTTTGTTGCAGTTGGTTCCGGTTTCATTTGAACACTTCGAGTACATTTTTCAACTATCTGATATAAATGTGTCGGTCCCAAGGTGTAACAGAGACTCGTAGTGGCTGCTTCCATCAGGGTCAGTTACCCACAACTGAACAAAATCCTATTCAGCCTCAAAGTGGTGACCTTGGAAAAAGACTGCACCCATTCAGCCTGGCTAAGAGATTAGGGATAAAAGATGGAACCCGGGCAACCCGGTTCTAAAAATGCCGCTTTGAAATTGAATGTGTTTGGCCCAAAGATGCAGATATCGATGTCTATCTGTAAACTACGATACAATGTCCCAGATGTCCTTTTCATATTGGAGAAACGAACGTATAAGAAGAAGAAGAAGAAGAAGAAGAAGAAGAAGAAGAAGAAGAAGAAAAAGAAGAAGACATCAGTTTGTAACCTACTAACTTACATACCATCATGTGTCTATGCATGCATAGAGATAGAGAGAGAGTGAGAAATAGAGAGAGAGAGAAAACAAAAGATATATATATATATATATATATATAGATAGAATAGAGAGATACAGAGAGAGAGAAATAGAGAGAGAGTAAACAAAAGATATATATATATATAGAGAGAGAGATAGAATAGAGTGATAAAGAGAGAGAGAAATAGAGAGAGAAAAAAAACAAAAGAGAGAGATATATATATAGAGATAGAATAGAGAGAGACAGATAGAGACAATTGAAAGAGAGCGAAAACGAAAGAGAGATATTTATATATATATATATATAATAGAGAAATACAGAGAGAGAGAGAGAGAAATAGAGAGAGAGAGAGAGAGAGAAAACAAGATATATATATATAGAGAGATAGAATAGAGAGATACAGAGAGAGAGAGAAATAGAGAGAGAGAGAAAACAAAAGAGAGATATTTATAGAGACAGAATAGAGAGATACAGAAATTGAGAGAGAGAGAGAAAACAAACAACAACAACAACAACAACAACAAATATTTATATATATATATATAGAATAGACAGATACATTAAGAGAGAGAGAGAGAAAACAAAAGATATATATATATATATTTATATAGAATATAGAGATACAGAGAAAGAGAGAAAGAGAAATAGAGAGAGAGAAAACACAAGATATATATATATATATATATATATATATATATATATATATATAGAATAGAGAGATACAGAGAGAGAGAGAGAGAAATAGAGAGAAAAATAGAGAGAGATAAATAGAGAGAGAGAAAACAAAAGATATATATATATATATATATATATATATATATAGAGAGAGAGAGAGATAGAATAAGAGAGAGAGAGAGAGAGAGAGAGAAATAGAGAGAAAGAGAGAAAACAAAAGATATATATATATATATATAGAATAGGGAGATACAGAGATATACAGAGAGAGATACAGAGAGATAAAGAGAGAGATACAGAGAGAGATACAGAGAGATACAGAGAGATACAGAGAGAGATACAGAGAGATACAGAGAGAGATACAGAGAGAGATACAGAGAGAGATACAGAGAGATACAGAGAGAGATACAGAGAGATACAGAGAGAGATACAGAGAGATACAGAGAGAGATACAGAGAGATACAGAGAGGTACAGAGAGGTACAGAGAGGTACAGAGAGATACAGAGAGATACAGAGAGATACAGAGAGATATACAGAGAGGTACAGAGAGAGATACAGAGAGGTACAGATAGAGATACAGAGAGGTACAGAGAGAGATACAGAGAGGTACAGAGAGATACAGAGAGGTACAGAGTGAGATACAGAGAGGTACAGAGAGAGATACAGAGAGGTACAGAGAGAGATACAGAGAGGTACAGAGAGGTACACATCAAGAAGGTCCCAAATGCTGTCATCGCCAGGAGTGTAATTAGGAACGAGCTCTGTAAAGTTTGCAGCACGTCATCCCCGACAGCAAAAGCCCAGAGACGGTTCCTACCACCAGGTAAATGGGTCAGATGGCCGACCTGTGTTCTAAATCCAGAAAGCTCAGGATACATTTATCCGGTAAGCCATAGGTAATAACTCATCTAGGATAAGATAAAAACTCTGGCTACCAACCACCTGTTGTTCTGCAAGTAGGCTAGTAGGTGGGGTGGGGGGGGGGGGGGGGGGGAGGGTCGCAATTTTTGAGCAATCGGCACACGTCTCTCAAGGGGGGTCGCTGTAGCTGAGCAATTGGCACACGGCTCTCAAGAAAGGGCGCTATAGCTGAGCAATGGGTACACGGCTCTCAAGGGGAGAGGGGGAGGGGCAGAATCGCTATAGCTGAGCAATGGGCACACGGCTCTCAAGGGGGGTCCCTATAGCTGAGCAATGGGTACGCGGCTCTCAAGGGGGGTCCCTATAGCTGAGCAATGGGTACACGGCTCTCAATTGGGGGAGGGGAGAAGGGAGGGGAGAATCGCTAAAGCTGAGCAATATGCACACACCTGTAAGGAGGGGGGAGGTGGCTGTAGCTGAGCAATATGCACACACCTGTAAGGAGGGGGGAGGTCGCTGTAGCTGAGCAATAGGCACACGTCCCAAATGAAACGGGCGAACGAAAACACGAGACCATAAGGTGTTGGAAATCCAAAATTGTAAGTGTCTCCCGGGTTTAACGGGAGGTGACATCTAATGCCTAGTCGCCTAGTCCTTTAGGAGATGAACGATAAACCCCGTAGATTCCATGTACAGTGTATGCACGGAAAAGCTTCCATGGCTGTGGACAATCGAAGTGAGCAAGCTGAGCAACTGCACAATTAGACAAATAATGAGGACCCTACCCAATTCCTCACATCATGGTAAAGGTGGGTACCATGGCAACAACTGCCGTCGGGGATGAAGATAACTCTTCATACACTAAGCCACATCCTATGTGAGGTGGAGTTGTCAGTTCCCTTCCTTGCTGTTTTATTTATCCTAAGTCATACATCAGGCACTCATTTTCAGCTGGGTCGACTGAACGAGCGGTCGTACAGGGCATGAGCTACGTTCCGGATATGTTTGCTATCTGTACGTGATTTCGAACCTGACAGGCTCTAATCCCAGTCTAACAAGCTAGTTCACTGTCGACTAGGTTACACACTCCACACCACGTCACGTACACTGTCCCAGTACGTCAACACGCCACGTACGCTATCTCTGTACGTCAACACGCCACGTACACTGGCCTAGTACGTCAACACGCCACGTACACTGTCCTAGTACGTCAACACGCCACGTACACTGTCCTAATACGTCAACGCGCCACGTACACTGTCCTAGTACGTCAACACGCCACGTACACTGGCCTAGCACGTCAACACGCCACGTACACTGTCCTAGTACGTCAACACGCCATGTACACTGGCCCAATACGTCAACACGCCACGTACATTGGCCCAGTACGTCAACACGCCACGTACACTGGCCCAGTACGTCAACACGTCACGTACACTAGTCCAGTACGTCAACACGTCACGTACACTGGTCGAGTACGTCAACTCGTCACGACAAACACATGGCAGCTCAGGACAAAAGGGTCAGGCTTATGAAAAATCCGTCTCTTAAATTTAATTACAGCGTCATGAACAGTTTAGGAAGCGCTTGACCGAATTATTTAGATTCATGCCTGCTGACAAATAGAGCAGAGAATGGAATCCTCGGTAAGGTATTTGTTGCTTTTCTGTTGGGTGTGAAATGAACTAAATTAGTCGGCAAACGACGTGGCAATATCAATGGCAAAGCCGCTTGTAGTCCTCAGCCTAAAAACTTCTAGACAAAGCTAGCTATAGTTTTTCAATAGAAACAGTTTGATACTTTAGAAGATTTGCATTTAAGAAAAACCAAACAAAAACCAGTGTCGTGAAGTTAGCCAGGGGCAACTAGAGTGGGAAGGCTAGCGACAGCGAGAGGCTATTGAGAAATACAACTAAAAACAAAGAACTTGCTATGATGTATGTGCCGAACCTGCTGCCTTGTAGGTTTGGCCGCTAGGTTGGTTAGGGACAACCAAAAGCCAAGGATGCGAACCTGAAGAGAAATACTTGCTGAAAACGGAAGTGTTGGACCGAAAGGTGCAAAAAGGGTAGTGGTGCAGTGGGTTCCATCTCACTGCAACATCTAAGGCAACGAGGAGGCAGACAGACTGGCAAAAGAAGGTGCAAAACTACCACAACCAGATACTAGTATGACATACGAAGAGTCAAAACGGCTTATTAGAGCTAGATACATGATCAAATGGGAAACCGAACATACTGGCTACACCAAAAACGATGCCTATTACCAGTTGAACCGAAGAGAGCAGGTCGTTGTCTTCAGACTTCGCACTGGCCACAACAGACTGAGGTACCACCTATTCAACAAATTGAAGATAGGTGGCACCGACAAATGCCCGTGTGGTACCGGGAAAATGACCGCTGAGCATTTGCTGCAAAACTGCCCGTCATACGAGGATCAGAGAGAGCAGATGTGGCCATCACCAGTGGCCACACTAGACAAGCTCTATGGCAGTGTCGACAGACTCAGGATGACCGCTGCCTTTTTCGAAAAAATAATGCTTACTGTCTGACTGCGTACGATGAAGAAGAAGAAGAAGGACCGAAAGGTGCAAATAAAACAGCTCGCTGCTGCAAACCACGACACTACGTATCTCATCCAATGATTATCAAGGACCCGGACTATACAGAGAGACACCATACGGTACCAGCACAGACAAAGACATGTTTTTCCCACCATGGACACACTGATACATCTGCCACTCAAATCATTCAGGTGTTGGAATGGAACGCTTGAAGGCATATATAACAAAAAGGAAGCGTTGTCCAGAAGACTATTTGAGGAAGAAATGGGCATAACAGACTCACTGGTGATCTTTACAACAAAATGAGGATTGGGACAGATGAAAAGTGACCATGTGGGTAGCATACCATGACCGTGGAGTTTATCTTGCAAAGCTGCACGCTCACGCAGGAAAAGCGAGAACAAAACTGGCCTCGCGAGACAGATATTAGACAAAAGCTGTATTTAGATAAAACAGCCTTACAAACAACGGTGTCCTTTGTAAGAGAAACCGGGACCTTCATCTGAGGATGAACGAAGAAGAGGAAGAAGAAGAAGAAGAAGAATAAGAAGAAGAAGAAGAAGAAGAAGAAGAAGAAGAACAAGAAGAAGACGAAGAAGAAGAAGACGAAGAAGAAGAAGAAGAAGAAGAAGAAGAAGAAGAAGAAGAAGAAAAAGAAGAAGAAGAAGTATCGAAAGGAGCAGACATCCCCGTACAACTGTAAAATGTGACGGAACGTACTTTACGCTAAAGAAAAGAGCAAACGAATGTGTAAAGGACGCATACGGTGCGCATTAGTCTGAGCATACAAATGCAAAAACATCGCTGGTGAGAAGGTGTAAATGTCATGAGCAGGTACTACTTTCTGTGCCAATAACAAATTAGTTCCCCCGGCACGGAAAGGCCAGTTCAAGGGACACATGTTTGAGTGGTAAAGTGGCCATGAGGGGCGGGAAGATGGTGGTGTTAATACCTCGTGACCACGTGGCAGTTATCTAGATATTTATGGACACAGCCTTGTATTTGAGTCACGTGTTCAAACATGGCCTCACATACCGGAAGTTGGAGGAAGGAAGTAGATCGGGTTCTGTGGTGTGATGGAAATACAATCGGTCAGGACCAAGCGAAGGGATCGGTTTGTTTTTTCACTTCTGCTTCCCGTTTACATCTGACCATTCGAGGTTTGAACATGTACAGATGGGTGACCAGGCCAACTATAAAGGTCAAGGTCAAGCGCAGCCAGAGTTAGAAAATCTACAGTAACTGAATAGCTGATCATGAATTTGCTGATAAACAGGTCTTTGAAAAACAAATTTGCAGATAAATAGGTCAAAGAGAAAAATAAACTTGCTGATAAAACAGGACCTTGAAAAATGCATTTTCTGATAAACAGGTCTTTGTAAAGCAATTTGCTTATAAACAGGTCTTTGTCAAGTAATTTGCATATAAACAGCTCTTTGTAAAGTAATTTGCTTATAAAGAGGTCTTTGAAAAATACATTTGTTAAATTTAATTTACTTCCGTATTGTTTAGATTTGATTTGTTTGTGTTTCGATGATTGTTCTTTCGTGTCTGTCCAGCCTAGCGTATTCTCGAGTACGTCCATTAATCGCCCATTCACTTATTATATTTCTTGGGATCTGTCTGTTGCTGTCAGTTCTTCTATTGCCTATATTATGTTTGTGTTTGTCTATCCGCCAGTCAGCATGACAGCCTGTCTTATATGGTTGTCTTCCTATGTTGTTGGGGTAAAGTGTAGAGTGTGTTTGGTGGGATGCGGTGGGAGCAGCTGGTCTAGGAGGTCAGTTAGCCCTGGGCGCAAGGTCGGGAGATGCTCGAGCAATTCCTCGTGGTGGGGAGCATCGGTAGCTTGTTTCACGTAGTGGGTATATTCTATTCATTTGTTTGCTGAGAGGAGCATGGCCTTTTCTCAGCTTGAAGATCAAACTCTTGCTCTCTTCTTGTCAATTTCTTGACTGTTTCTGTAGATCGGGTGTTGCTTGATATATAAAATATTTTCGACTTGTCTGGAGTTTAGTCCACGTATTTATCCATTCATGTCTATAGTTGTGACCTGTCTGAAGTGTAGCGTGTAGCCCACATATGTAGCCATTCCTGCCTATAGTTGTGACCTGTCTGGAGTGTAGCCCACTGGTTTAGCCATTCATGTCTATAGTTGTTTCCCAGGATCTACCACAGGTCTCTGTAGTCTGATATAAGGTAGTGGCTGGTGTAGTGTTGTAACGCTTGGGACCTACTTATTCTTATTCTTCTTCTTCTTCTTCTTCCTCCTCCTCTTCTTCTTCTTCTTCTTCTTATTCCTCTTCTTCTTATTATTTTTCTTCTTCGTTAGCTTTCAGTCGTCAACTTTAATATATCCGAAGAAAGCAATAGGTAGCCTGAGGCTGTTGGTATCTTTATAGAGCATTTACAGGAATAGTATCAGTAATAGTCACACATGCTTTCTCTGTTCCTCGTATGTTGGAGACCTTTGTAGCTGAGGCTCAGTAGTTGTTCTGCGAGTGCCACAGACACATTCATCTGCATGTCATGTTCTTAGTCTGTTGAAAAGATGGTACTTTGGTCTGTCAAGTTAGTGCCTTGTACATTCATCTTCTGACCAGAAGAACATGCGCTCAAAACAGGCTATTTTCTGTCAGAGATACAACAAAAACTGTGTATGTGCAGTTCTCGGCGACTGCTGGAGCAAGCGGCTTGGATTCCTCAACCGCTTAAATCCTTACGGTGAATAAACGCAGAAATAAATTATTTTCTGCTGTTTATAAAAAAATCGACGTTGCTGCACTCCGGACTAAGCCATAGGTTTACTGTGCGAAGAAGTGTGTCAATTCTGGTGGTTTCAGTATCTTGCTGATTACACACACTCTGGACAGTTCTTCCTTGACAGTTCTCTCTTGACAGTTCTCCCTTGACATGCTCTCTTGACAGTTCTCCCTTGACAGTTCTCCCTTGACAGGACTCTCTTGACAAGTTCTCCCTTGACAGTTCTCCCTTGACAGTTCTCCCTTGACATTTCTCTCTTGACAGTTCTGCCTTGACAGTTCTCCCTTGACAGTTCTCCCTTGACAGTTCTCCTTTGACAGTTCTCCCTTGACAGTTCTCCCTTGACAGTTCTCCCTTGATAGTTCTCCCTTGACAGTTCTCCCTTGACAGTTCTCTCTTGACAGTTCTCCTTTGACAGTTCTCCCTTGACAGTTCTCCCTTGACAGTTCTCTCTCGTTTTCTACGGACAATTAATTTCAAAATGATGCATTATGGTTGGAATGTTCATCAATTATAGTGTCATTATTCAAAGCGGTGATCTATGAGCGGATTCAGAATGTCACTCTATCCATATCCACTTCATCCACTAGGGTATTTTCGAGGCTAGCTATTTGTACCTTAATCCTCTTCTATTGTCCTTGGCTAAACGAGGATACGGTCATCATCAGACGGGATTGTCTTGACGATGGAACTTGCGCTGTATGGGGATTAAAGTGAGGAAGAAGCTGCGCTGGTCATCAACCTCAGTGTCTAGTCCCGAGCTACCTTTGACCAGTGGCATGACAGAAGTAGTGACAGCTGGAGGTAACTCAGGATGCAGGCAATCTGGTCACATCTCAGAGGAGTCGCTTGAAACTTGCTGGATTTGATCGCCCACCATTTTCTTTCATTGCTTTGATAGGCGAGTGCTTATCGACCACAGCGAGCCATTTTACTTTCAGCTGCTGACATTGCAAGACAGTCTCTGTTCTAGAATTCCCAAGGAAAGAGAAGTAGAGGCAGACTAAGACACACATCGAATAAAGAAATCGAGACAAGAGAAGTTAGGGGGTACAAAACACATATGGAGAAAAAAGCTCCATTCAAGAGAAGTACAAACAGACCAAAGCACACATAGAAAAGAGAGCTCGAGACGTGCATATAGGAAACAGTGAAGACAAAGCTGGAACGGAGGGCACAGGGCATGATCACTTGTTGAAGGCATGTTCTCCATGGGGAGTTGAACTATTTATGTTGATATATTGCATGTTATTAGACCGTCTGTGGAACAGAGCACAAGTGCTCCAACTTCTCATTGCAAGAGTAACAAGTTGGATCATCGCTATCAACACACTCAATTTGACGCAGCTGTAAATGGATACTGGACTTAATGTTTTGAAAAATAAGGCAGAAAGGAAATAGATTGGTCCAGTGCCCCTCCTAAAATTCCAATGGCTTAGTACATTGAAGTCCCTAACACTTCACCCCCGATAATAGTATCTAACTTTGTCTGATATGCCACAGCTGCTACTGTATGTTATGTTTCGCTTCCCTCCCTTCATCCTGAGGTGTCCTGTTGTTTATCATAGGGGATCAAGAATCTGAGCAGAGCATGAGCTGTAGCGGTCAGCTACCCGTAGCTGACTGTTAGCGTCAGGGCCTGCAAGCCAGAGCTGAGCAGCGCATGAGCTGTAGCGGTCAGCGACCCATAGCTGACTGCTAGCGTCAGGGCCAGCGAACCAGAGCTGCCAAGACCCTTCTACACCTCCTAGCAGTGTTCCTGGTTAACAGGCTTCAAAAAGGTGAGACGGGATTCAAAAGAGAAGGCTAACTCGGTACTCAAAAATGCTTTCTGTAGTCGGATGTGTCGGACCGAAATGTGCAAATATCGCAGTCAAGCTATAAACTACGGCACATCGCATTTCGTTCTCTGGACAACATCCTGCTACTTGCAAAGTCCTTTTCAAGGCTTTGTAGTGAGAGATTGAGAACGAACGAAGAAGAAGAGAAGAAGAAGAAGAAGAAGAAGAAGAATAAAAAGAATCATTAACATCATGCTTTGCCCATAAAGCTCAGTAGGTCTAGCGCGTCAGAAAGAGTGCATGCCTTTACTGATTTTCACATTTTTCGTTTATTATAGATAATCATTCTGCTTTGTTTTGTTCGCCTCTGATGAATATCTTATTCTCGTAACTTATCTTAGTCGATCTGTTCTTCCACATGGGCAAATGTCCCTTGGCAGGTCCTAGCTCTGACTTGAGCTGGGTGTAGCGGAAAGGGGAATACCTGCTTAGCTGGCTAGGCTCGAGCAGCTTATTGCTTAGCTGTGTTGGGGACAAGTGCCACAGAGGGTGGTTTACCGATATGCGATTCCATCTGAATAGACTCAAATACTAGAGCAAAGTAGACCTGCAGCCTGCTATGCGCCATTTATGTTGCTTTTAACGAACCACCTAGTCATTGGGGTGGGGGGGGGGGGGGGCGTTATGCCATATCACACAGTCAGTTGCCTCTTCTGACAAGCACTCTGTGGGACATTTGTGCTATTCTTGTCCTCATCCTTAACAAAGGCCTAGGTGGACCAAACGTAGTGTTTGCCCACGCTTAACTGGGTGTTTTTTGGGGTCTTTTTTTTTAGTTTCGCTGTCGTAATTTATGCCCACGCTAAACGGGGTTTTCAGTTTCGCAGCAGTAATTTATGTCAAAGCTAAACTGTTTTTTTCCTTTTCCCTGCAGTAATTTATGTTCACGATAAACGTGTTGTTTTTTATTAGTTCCGCTGCAGTATTTCTACCTTACAAACATATATACGTGACTAGCGAAGATTGGCATCTGAGTAGATAGTGGATAGTGGTAGACCGCCCGGGATCACGTTAATTGCCCCGTTATCGACACGCTCTAGTAGACCAGGTGTAAATGGTGTACTGTTAGCGAAATAAATGCATCAAGGATGTAAATTGACAACCGCACATCATTTATAAAAACGGGTTGAGTGGTTATCGTAATGAGAAAGGTAAGCCTGCCAGGAGTTCAAAAGCTCCTTGTTTCGATTGACATAGTCAATGAACACAGTAAAGATCAAACCGTATTTAGAAACATGAACAAAGCAAAGATAATTACCACCGACAAAACGCAATGTCAACATAAACTTACAGTAGGTGGTGATGAAATAGATCAGGTCACGCATTTTGAATATATGGGTCCCGAATTGACAAAAATGGTGGCTGCTCGAAAGAAACCAGAAGAGACTAGCCATGGCAATGCAGAGACTGAACAGCTTGAAGAAATTTTGGCAGGGCACCAACAAAACGAAAAAACTGGAAGACTTGAGAGCCTGTGTTTTTCCTGTGGTAGCATATGGCTGCGAATCATGGACGATTACCAAAACTTCTAGACAAATAATCGAATCCTTTGAGTCAAAATGTTACAAAATACCCCAGACAGAGAAACATATACAAATATAGATATTCGGCAAGAGTTGAACATAGAGAGGATAACTGGTTTATCAATACCATTATGGCCAGAAAATATTCATACTTTGGTCCCATCAAGAGACACAGCGGTCTTGAGAGAACAGTGATGGAATGTATGGTGCCAGGCAAAAGAGGAAGAGGTAGACCAAGAAAATGATGGCACCAAGATATCCAACAATGTCTGGATGTAACTGGCGGAGGCTAGAGTTTTGGCAACGCAAAGAGTTTCTTAAGACAGACAGTGATTGGCGCGATGTTCTATAAAGGACAAGCTACATGATGATGATGATGATGATGATGATGAGTCAATAGTTCCTTCTGGTCTTTCTCCTATATGACTAAATTATCTAAGGGAAGCTGAGTCGCCGCCATTGTCTGAATTAGGGGTGTAGTTAAAACACATGGCACGCAACGCCGATGGTGATGTATTGAAGAGACACGCTTGACGGTTCCCAACCCGGATGGTACTAGAGGAGAGACGGGTGTGGGGCCAGCCCTAACACGGCATATGACTCTCTTGCTACAAAAACGTTAATCAACATCTTTACCGAGCTGATATTCAAGAAGAAATTACATTAAACATGACCATTAGCGCCTATCAGCCAAAACCGCATTGAAACTGGTTTATGGGTCCTCCAGGTGAGAACCTAACATATCCCGCTTAAGAAGTAGCTGATCAGAATCCAACATAAACGTACTCCAGATTGATAGTTGCGCACCTTGCCGAAGACGGGTGTGTCGGACAGAAAGGTGCAAAGATCATAGTCAAGCTGTAAACTAACGACACAACGCATTCTGTTCTCCGGACTACATCCTGCTACTTGCAAAGCCCTGTGCTTTTTTTAGGGCTAGGTAGCGGGAGTTTCAGAATGTTCAGGGCTTGGTAGCGGAAGTTTGAGAACGTTCATAGCTTGGTAGCGGGAGATTGAGAGCGTTCATAGCTTGGTAGTGGGAGTGAGAGAGCGTCCAGGGCTTGGTAGTGGGAGTGAGAGAACGTTCATGGCTTGGTAGTGGGAGTGAGAGAACGTTCAGGGCTTGGTAGTGGGTGTGAGAGAACATTCATGGCTTGGTAGTGGGAGTTTGACAACGAACGTGTGAGAGTTATGCCTTCAACGATATTAGGAAAATGCGCCAACAAGGAAAATCACCAGACTCGGCACTTGTAATGTAAGAACCCACCAGACTCGGCACTTGTAATGTGAGAACCCAACAGACTCGGCACTTGTAATGTGAGAACCATGTCGGAGTCGGGAAACACAAGCTCAAAGTGTAATAGTAAAGGAAACATGTACCACTAGCGTCCATGAACTATGAAAAATAAGATTTGGATAAGCAGATAAAGTACAGCTAACATCAATGAGAACAATTATAAATTGAGGTCACGAAGAATATAATGGACAACACATTGAACGTGTAGCATCTGAGACAGCATCAGAAACCAGGTACCCTCTCATTTTCAGTAAATGCTCTACAGCGAAATCAACTTATAATGTCGTCCTTTAGGACACGATATAAAAAGATAAGAGTTATTCCTCGAGAGTGTAACTCTCTAGCTAACGAAGAATAAGAAAACATTAAAGACAAACTATACAATCTATTAGATAAGGCAAAAAACAAAACAAAAAACAAGCGAAATAACAATTGTCATTGAAGATTATAATGCAAAAATAGGAGAGAAGGCCAAGAAATTATGGACGATAAAAATCCTGAAGCAACGAATAAAAATGGAGATATGTTTGCAGATTTTTGCGCAGTAAATCAGATGGTCATTTTATAAAGCATGTTTCTACACAGGATGATTCACCAGCAACACAATATCCCCAGATCATGTAACTCACACCAGATTTAGCAGATTTACATAAACAAGAAATGTAGATGATGTTTGCAGGATGTTAGGGTCGACATCTGGTGATGGTCAAAGTTAAGCTTAATCTACGAGAGAACAGGACAACTCAATTTTACATACTCCGCCGAAATGTGAGAAATCTCAATGGAGATAAGAAGCAAAAAAGTTCAGTATGACATTTCAAGCACCGGATCCACTATACATAGGGACTGGCATTGATGACAAATGGGAATAACTACAAAAGGTCTGGAAAACAGCTTGCGTGGAAAATTTAGATAAAAAGAAACTCCAGCGTAAAGAATGGATAACGGCAAAAAACAGAGATTGAAGAGAGACCAGTAACAACAAAAAAAGTAACATTACTTTACAGGAAAACTAGAGCCATCAAAACTAAGTCACAGAACGGCTACACAAAGGTAAACACAGATGTAAAACAAAGAGCATTAAGGTAGACAAGAGAAACTACATGGATAGGATGACTACAGAAGCAGACGAAGGTGCAGGTAGAGGAAACTGAAAAGGTATGTATGACACTACCAGAAAACCAAGGAAAATACCAACAACAAAGCAGACGTTACACGTAGAGGAAACTGAAAAGGTATGTATGACACTAACAAAAAACGAAGGAAAATACCAACAACAAAGCAGACCAATAAAAGACAAAGTGGGAAGAAGCATAGCAAATCTTGACAAACAAAAGAAAAAGTGTGCGGTTTACTTTGAATAGTTATTAAATAGATCGTAATCAGACATCCCATCTGAAATCTTACCTGCTAATGAAAATCTCAAAACTAACTGCGATAAACCAAGCAAAGAGGAGATCGATGAAGCAATTAACTTTGATAAATTTAGTAAAGAGGAAATCGATGAAGCAATTAACTTTGATAAATTTAGTAAAGAGGAAATCGATGAAGCAATTAACTTTGATAAATTTAGTAAAGAGGAAATCGATGAAGCAATTAACTTTGATGCATTTAGTAAAGAGGAGATCGATGAAATAATTAACTTTTGTACGCCCTGAAGATAGCATTCAGTGGTGAATTGTTATAGCTTTTCTCACATCCCAAGCGTGCTGATAAAGGTGGACCATGGCCATTCAGACGGTTGTGCTATGCTTGGCTTCATCTGTTTGACGCTCACTACTACGTGGATCGCGTCAATTCACATTTCGTCAGCCTTGAAAACAGTTTGTTTCCAGGGAACGCTATATGGAAGTGAGATAGTCGTCTTGGTCTGATTATGATGAGACGTCCTGGTCAGTATGTTGTGCCTGACTCTGACGCGAGGTCCTGGTCAGTATGTTGTGCCTGACTATGACCCGATGACCTGGTTAGTATGTTGTGCCTGTCTATGAGCCGACGTCCTGGTCAGTATATTGCGCCTGACTATGACTCGACGTCCTGGTTAGTATGTTGTACCTGAGTCTGACCGGACGTCTTGGTCAGTATGGCGTAGCTGGTCGTACTAGCGTTTCAGTGGCCCTTACAATAATGTAAAAAGGACAGACTATGGATACCAAGTTAAGTGACGAACAAGCAGGTTTCACACAAAACTAATCTATTACAGAACATTGCACATATTTGTAGAGCAGTGATTAGAATGGAACTCAAGTCTACACATAAACTGTGTTAACTATGGAAACGCTTTTACAGCTTACAGAAGTATACACTCTGGAAACTACTAAGACAATGGGAGATCTCGTCAAAGCTTACCAGCAAAATTAAACAGACGTAAGCTGTATACAGTGTAGAGTTTTGTGTCAGCACAAAACTTACAGAATTATTTTACATTAAATCTGTGGTTCGCAACGTTTATTCTATCACCATTTCAGTTCCTGCAGACAGTTGCTTGAGGTATGAAATAAACTACAGCCTATGAGATAAATCAATTCCAGTTTACATTTTTTAAACAGTTAGAAGCTGAACATTGTAGATGACATATCCCTTCTATCTCACATCCAGAGAACTTGGACCTTCCATCTCACATCCGGAAAACTTGGACCCTCTATCTCACATCCGGAGAACTTGGCCCTTCTATCTCACATCCGGAGAACTTGGACCTTCTATCTCACATCCGAAGAACTTGGACACTCTATCTCACATCCAGAGAACTTGGACCTTCTATCTCCCGTCTGGAGAACTTGGACCTTCTATGTCACAGCCGGCGAACTTGGACCTACTATGTCCCAGCCGGCGAACTTGGATCTTCTATCTCACATCCGGAGAACTTGGACCTTCTATCTCACATCCGGAGAACTTGGACCTTCTATGTCACAGCCGGCGAACTTGGACACTTGTCCAGTCAGGCACACAATACTGAACAGGACGTCGCGGTAGGGTCAATACACTGACCAAGACCACAATATCTCTTCCATTTAGCTTTCTCTGGAAACAGGCTGCTTTCAAGGCAGTCTGGCTGAGGAGATGTGGATCGATGTGATCCCCATAGTAGTGAGCGCCAAGCAGATGAAGCCAAGCATAGCACAGCGACCTGTATCTCACATCTCAGACAATCCATCTATCTCTTTCAAACAATCTATTTATTTCCTCTCTCAATCTATCTCTCTCTCTCTCTCAAACAACATATGTATCTCCTCTCTCAATTTATTTATCTCTTCTCTCAAACAATCTATCTATCTTCTCTACCAAGCAATCCATCCATACACTCTCTGAAGCAATATATCTATCTCCTTCCTCAAATAATTCACCTATCCCCTCTCTCAGGCATTTCACTTATCTCCTTTCTCAAGCAATCCACCTACCTACCTACATCAGCTTGCTAGTGCTGTTCCAGGTAACAGACTAATTCTAGCATGGTCAGCAGTGTTTATAATAAGATAGAAAGTTCTTCAGCCCTTCATCGCAGACAGACTCAAGTCAGATCTTTCAAGGCTTGTCTGGTAGACACACGCCAGAGTTAGCATGGATTACCTCGCTTTAAGCCTCGGAAACGGACAGAACGGGTTCTTTGTTTGGCGTGGTCAAGTGAGTTGTCTCTAGGATTTTGGAGGAAATGGGCGGATTAGCTTTCCCAAATAAAACTCTGTCCATCAGGCATGTCTGAAACGCGAGTTCATGTGAGGGTGTGTGTTCCTATGTGCGCACACGACACACAAGGAATGTGTAAGTGTGCTGACGCGCCTGAATGTGTGTGTTGGTGCACGTGACGGCTGATGACACAGAATGTGTGGTCGGTCATTTGTGTGTACATGCAATGACAGGAAACCCATAGAGTAAATGAACAATGTCAATATTCTAGTACAAATGAGACTTGACAATGGGGATCATCGTACGGGACCCCACCTAAGGGGGCGTAAACTTCAGCTATGAAGGGTGACTCTCGGAGACAAACCTTGACCGATTGATTCGATCTAAGAGAAGCATAGGATAACCATCGAAACTGATCCCATTCCATGAAGCATTAGTCCGTACATTCCCGTAGTTTCAATAGCAATGATTTAACATGATGAGGTTGCTGGCCACCATTCACAACCATTTTAGTCACCATTTGTAGCCATAGTTGGAAGGTTACTGTGGTCCTATTGTTTTGAAACCTGATACCAATCTGGCGCAGCAAACTTCATAATGCCAGACACATTAAGCAAGATCGCCCTAGCTATATCACATGATGTACTTTGATAAAAGACTTCTTTCTAAGACCGGACAAACAATGCCAATGACCCTAATTTCTCCAGGGAAAGTAAGACAAATAGAATTGAAGATGGCTTATATTGATAATATTCCTCTATAAACAGTATTAGAACGACTCTGATGGTATCCATGATTTAACGGAGAAGTCAGTCCACTAATTTACGTTCATAGTAATGAATTTGTGAAATAACATATTGGTGAAATAAATCATGAAATAATAAAAAAGTAAATTCACGAACTAACAAACAAGTAAATCCACGAATTAACAGAGAAGTGAATCCACTAACTAGCAGAAAAGTAAATCAACGAACTAACAACCAATTGAATCAACGAACTAACAAACATCTGAGCCAACGAACTAACGAACAAGTGAATTAACGAACTAACAAACAAGTGAATCAACGAATTAACCCACAAGTGAAACAACGAACTAACAAACACGTGAAACCACGTATAAACAAATAAGTGAATCCACGAACTAACAGAGAAATGAATCCACGAACTAACAGAAGCGAACAACGAGTTTTCAGAGAAGGGAATCAAAGAACTAATAGAGAAGAGAATCAACGAACTAAAACACAAGTCACCAAACGAACTAACAAACAAATGAACCAACGAACTAACATAAATGGGAACCAACAAACTAACAGAGAAGTGAATCCGTGAACTAACAGAGAAGTGAACCAGCAAACTAACAAACAAGTGAACAACGAATTATCAGACAAGTGAAACAACGAACTAACATAGAAGTGAACGAACGAACTAAAAGAGAAGTGAATCAATCAACTTACAAAGAAGTGAATCAACGAACTAACAAACAAGGGAGCGACAAACTAACAGAGAAATGAATCAACGAACTAACAGAGAAGTCAAACAACAAACTAATAGAGAAGGGAATCAACGAACTAACAAACAAGTAAACTAAGGAACTAACAGAGAAGTGAATCCACAACTAACAGAGGAGTTAACAACAAACTAACAGAGAAGTGAATGAACCAACTTAAAAATAAGTGAACCAACGAACTAACAGAGAAGTGAATCAACCAACTAACAAACAAGTGAATCCACGAACTAAAATATTTAACAACGAACTAACAGACAAGTGAACCCACGAACTAACAGAAAAGCGAATCCACAAAGTAACAAACAAGTCAAACCACGAACTAACAAACAAAGGAACAAACGAACTAACATAGAAGTGAACCACCGAACTAACAGACAAGTGAACACACGAACTAAATCCGTGATGTAACAGACACATAAATCGGTGATGTAACAGATACATAAATCCGTGATGAAACAGACACATAAATCCGTGATGTAACAGACACATAAATCCGTGATGTAACAGACACATATATCCGTGATGTAACAGACACATAAATCCGTGATGTAACAGACACATAAATCCGTGATGTAACAGACACATAAATCCGTGATGTAACAGACACATAAATCCGTGATGTATCAGACACATAAATCCGTGATGTAACAGACATATAAATCGGTGATGTAACAGACGCATAAATCCGTGATGTATCAGACATATAAATCCGTGATGTAACAAAACATATATATCCGTGATGTAACAGTCACATAAATCCGTGATGTAACAGACACATAAATCCGTGATGTAACAGACACATAAATCCGTGATGTAACAGACACATAAATCGGTGATGTAACAGATACATAAATCCGTGATGAAACAGACACATAAATCCGTGATGTAACAGACACATAAATCCGTGATGTAACAGACACATATATCCGTGATGTAACAGACACATAAATCCGTGATGTAACAGACACATAAATCCGTGATGTAACAGACACATAAATCCGTGATGTAACAGACACATAAATCCGTGATGTATCAGACACATAAATCCGTGATGTAACAGACATATAAATCGGTGATGTAACAGACGCATAAATCCGTGATGTATCAGACGTATAAATCCGTGATGTAACAAAACATATATATCCGTGATGTAACAGTCACATAAATCCGTGATGTAACAGACACATAAATCCGTGATGTAACAGACACATAAATCCGTGATGTAACAGACACATAAATCCGTGATGTATCAGACACATAAATCAGTGATGTAACATACACATAAATCCGTGATGTAACAGACACATAAATCCGTGATGTAACAGACACATAAATCCGTGATGTAACAGACACATAAATCCGTGATGTAACAGACACATAAATCCGTGATGTAACAGACACATAAATCCGTGATGTATCAGACACATAAATCCGTGATGTAACAGACACATAAATCCGTGATGTAACAGACACATAAATCCGTGATGTAACAGACACATAAATCCGTGATGTAACAGACACATAAATCAGTGATGTAATAGACACATAAATCCGTGATGTAACAGACACATAAATCCGTGATGTATCAGACACATAAATCCGTGATGTAACAGACACATAAATCCGTGATGTAACAGACACATAAATCCGTGATGTA